>VZRZ01004237.1:292121-357185 GCA_013398175.1 Climacteris rufus | reverse complement strand
GCGGGGCGAGGCCTGGCCGAGGGCGGCAGTCCCGGCCCGTGAGGGGCGGGCAGCCGTGGCCGGGGCCGGACCCGTCCGCGCGTAAATCCGACATTGCCGGGCCCACGTTAAGCCGTCTTCCCAAGTGCCACATCTACACACCTTTTAAATGCCTTTGGGGGTGGTGACTCCACCACCGCCCTGCGCAGCCTGTCCAGTCCTTGAGACCCTGTCTGTTGACAGATTTTCCGATATCCAGAGTAACCTGGGGCTCTTTCCTCTTGTTCTATCACTTACTATTCGAGAGAAGGACCTGGACGCTCAGAACAGCTCAGGTCAGCCGAGTGCTCCTCCTTGGACTCTTTCCTTTTAGACTTCTTCTTAGTCAAGAAGTGCATCAGCTCAACACAACAAACGAGTTCAATCCGTTATCACTGCACTACTGGTGAATAAAACGAATCACGAAATAGTTTGGATTGAAATAGACCCTTGAAATCATCTCGTTTCACCGCTCCCCTGCTGCGGACAGGGACACCTTCACTATCCCGGGTTGTTGCAAGCCCCATCCAACCCGGCCTTGAACATTTCCTGGGACGGGGCAGCCACAGCTTCTCTGGGCAGCCTGTGCCGGTGTTTTGCCACCCTCATTGTGAAAAGCTTCTTTCCTATGTCTGGTGTGAACGAATGCATTAGCTGAATGTTTTGATTGCAAATGTTTTGGTTTGTTACGATGTTAGTTGAAATCTACTATGGCAAGTTAAGCTAAGTGACTATGCTGTGTGTTTACTTTCCAGATAGCTTAAGCCAGTGATTTTCAGAGATGGCACAGATCCTTGCACAGCACATTTAATCCCTTTACAACTGTCACAGTTTTCTTGCAAGCTTACTATTGTAAGGTTTCAGTGCTGGACAATTTAAAAAGATTAAAAGAATTTTTTTTTTTTTTTGCATGGGCACCTGGGCTACATGTTATTGTAAGGCAGTTTTGACAGCAGTTCACATGAAACCTGGCTCCTCTGTGTTTGTTTTTTAAACTAAAAGTTATTATCCAAAAAGTTATTCAGCACATCCCAAACCTTTTCAGGACGAAATACAATCCGTTTTTGTTCAAACAGCACCACTCTGTGTTCAGTTCTGGTAAGTGACACTTTCCTACAGCTGGCTGTGTTGGCAGCAATCCTGAAACTGATTAAAATAAGGAAGAAACTTTGTTCATCTTAGCTGAATGTCAGAAGCCAAATGACTTTTTCTTGTTTCAGAATAAATCTACTTAAATCAATATTCAGTAATAAATAATTGTATAAAACTATCTTTTATTTAGCCGTGTTATTAAGAACACATGCAGTCTTGCTGTGCATGTAGCTAATACATAGAATTCACAGAAATCTTGCGTAGTTTTGTAGCCTTATGCACTGTCTGTACTTAGTTGCTTATAGATTCTGATGCAGAGAGCAGTATTTGTACTAAAATGTAATTGTGCACAGAAATATCTCCATGCATCTCTTAGCAGGATTATGCTGAGGATCTTTGTCACCTGGAAGAATTTAATTTCTGATTACATACTATTTCCTGAAAACAAACAAAAAGAGCTCCTTACAAACATGTTTGAAAATTGAACATCTTTCCTGCAGGCAGGGTTACAAGCCTATTCAACTCAGCTCAGTTCCCTTTAGAGCAAATAAAATCTGTTTATTCCTAACAGTAGTTTGCACTATTAAATGGGGTGAAGAAAAGCTGTTCTTGTGGAAGAATTGATCTGTTTTCTGTGTCAATTTATGCCAGAATACAAACTGACCAGAATTAAAGTAAATCTATCTGATTTACTGAAAGCAATAGTATTACTCTTTTTTTGTTTAAGTCATTGGTAAGTAAAATTATAACCAGCTATCTTCAGAGACTCTTCCCCTACTGTCTGGAGTTATAGATCTTTTACCCTTTTTATCTTCTCTTTTTTTTTTTTTTTTTTTTTTTTTTAATGCAAGAGAACTAGGTGGTTGAGAAGACCCCAAATAGCATATAAAGCTGTCTAAGACATTGGTTTACATAAAAGGCTGGAATGGTTAGACTTTTAATTGCCTTAAGCTTGTCAGAAATGTGGGAGCTAGAGCATGTTTTAGATACTTTAAATGATAAGTGTATTGCTATATATCAAGTACAAGTTACCATGTTTAGTCAAATCTGGCTAAAATGACAAGCTCTGAATGGCTGTGAACATAATATTAAGTCCATGAAAGATGTCTGCCATCTTATTTAGTGTAAATTGCAGAGCAAAAAATACTAAAAATAAGTCATCAAATCACGTGCATGTAGGATGGCAATGTTTTTAATACTTGCTTTTTCTGTGCTGGGAGTGTATCTATGGTTTTTTCCTGTTTTCTTTTTCCTTTTGGAAATTGTGACTATGCCAAATTTGATTAACAATACAGACTAAATAATACTGCGCAGGAGTAAAACGTTCTCTGGGACAGTTTGTCTCCTTTCATTTTATTATTTCACACTAGCATTATTCTGACACATGCTATGAATCACTTTTCTTTGCTGTTACTATGTTTCTGGCTATAAAAGTGATTAATCTGCTTGTTAATAATATAACTACAATTTCTTATTCTAACCTAATCCCCAAACTCTCCTCTGTTCACAGAACTAAAAGAATTAAGTAATTTATGAGACATTATATAAGTATTGTTGTTTTGCCAGACGCTTGTGGGGTTGTCTCCCATCTTGGCTGTGAATTCAGTGTGGAGTTTTTCTGTATTGCCTGTTGCTGAGAAGCAATGAACCTGTTCATGGTACATTATTTTCTGAAATGTAGCATCAAACAGACCTTTCAGTCTACCTTTTACAAGAAAGGGGAGCAGGATTGTTGTGAGTCATATTGGCAGTAAGTTTGCTGATAAAGGTACATGAGTGGGAAGTCACCCTACATTACATCTGGTTAAAGACATCCAAAATTGTTGTTATGGCTCATTTGGTGTTTTATAAGCAAAAGATTCTGCTGGAGAAAGAGGGAAGAGGAAGGGAATAATTTGCAATGTGTCTAAGACCACTAAATACTTGCCAATTAAAGTTTGAATTGAGTTATCCACATCTCCATGGATTTTCTACTGGTCTCTAATTTAGACTTGTACAGAGAATGCTCTTTTGAGAAATTGTCTAATGAATAATTTCTTTTCAGATTGAGCTTTTCCATCATGACTGACTGTGTTAGCTATTTGAAGATTTTTTTCCTCTGCCTGGCTGAATTTCATTCAGGAGATGGATTTGAAAAACCACTAGAGCTCTGTATCTCTTAAAAATAGAGTCATTTCTGAAACATTAATTTATGAAAAGAATATAGAAATATTGAAGTATGTCTCCAAGAAATAACATTGTATTTTTAGAGATCTGTATTAACTCTGAATAAACTAAAATAGCTAAAATCAGAACTATTCAGGTGAGAACGCTGGTATTTATTAGTGTAAGCAGAAACACCATTAACAAATCTTCTTATGTTGATCTCTTCACAGGACTGTGCACTATGTATGCCTACCCTTAGACTATTTAAAAATCCTTATTTTCCAAGCTATGGAGTATTTCCCCAAGGTGTCATGACCAGAACAATGAGACTGGCTGTGTCATTGGCTGAAGAAAAGTCTCAGCTGACTTTTTTTAAGAATTGCTTGCCAGGAACCTTCTTGAAGAGACTTGTGATGTTCACCCACTGCCAATGTACTGAGTGCATTGCATGTACTGAACTGAAGAGTTCTGTCATCAGCCTCAGGCACTGACACAAAATCATTGTGGGTGAGGCGTGGTCCTGTTTGTAATGGGTGGAAATCAGGTCACTGTCTCTCTTGGTTACTGATCTGTTTAAACTTTAGTTTCCAGGAATACTCATGGTGAGATTTTGAAATTTGCTTGTTGTTAGCAAATTTTATATGTAAAAAGCAATAGCATGATTGTCTGTAGAGAAATAAAATAGCCCTAAACTCCATGACTTAAGCTGATTTCAACTATGTGGGTTGTTCAGGCATAAAGTCCTGCCAGTGTGAACATACTGCTCCTGACACTGGAAGGCAACATTTCTGCATGACCTCTTGTGACCCAGATCATTCTGTTTCTTCCCACTTTAGGGCTATCTATAGACTGTGCTCAGGGTTGTCTTTGCTTCCCTTTTTAGCCTTGCCTGCAGCATGAGCCTTCTCCTTTACTGTGAATTGCCTATTGGATCAATCATTGCCCAGTGATGTCACTTTTCTTTGTTTGGATTTTACTTCCCTGTGATGATAGGGTTAAGATAGAAACCAGTCTGTTCCCTTGATTTTCCATGGTGCAAATACATATTTCAGTGTCTTGAAGCAAAGTAATGATGTACACAAACAACACTTGAGATGTATGTCAGTCCATCTTCAAACCTTTCCTAAATTTGTTTCTTAGAAACTGTATCCCACTGAGCCCCCATCAGAAGCTTATTTGTGATAGTTAGGGTTCAGAGATAAGGAAATTATAGAGATCAGAATATTTTGGTTCAAATGAGTCTGTGTTACATAGAATGAACTGTCCAGAAGCAGGAACAGAAACTGATTTATGTATTTATACCACAAAACATGAATCAGTTAGATATTTCTGGCATAGCAATAAGGAACGTGATGAGAATCTTTTGTCCTAAGGGGGAAAGAACATGTGTATTGTAATTGTTTTCAACATTTTCTGCCACCATTCTACTATTTATGGGTTTGAGTTGGCTGACCCTACTCTGGCAGTGTATTTATGTCAGACATCACAGCCTACAGAAAATATTTTATATGTCTGAAGACCCTGGCAACTGTTCTAATTTGAGACTCGGAACATTTTGGTATTTCTATGTCACAATGGGTTAGTAAATTAGCACTTCTTAGCTGGTGGCTTTTCTTTGAGCTGTGGGAGAGCAATGATTTTGCAGTGTAATGCTGAGGATGCAACAAATGGACAGAGCACAAATAATGGAATAAAATTACTAAAATGGTCATTGTAATGTATGATGTATTTGCTGAAAAGCGAGACCATTTCATGAACACCTCTTCTGCAGAGAAAGCTTTTTGCTGAAATAACTTCCAAGTATTGGAAAGAGTCCTCTTATTTGCACTTTTCAGTGGAGTTGAATGATACAGAACAGGCCATTTTTTCTCTGAGTTTTAACTGAAGCCTCCTAAAACCAAACAAAACTGATTGGTGTAAAAGAAAGTGTTGGGGCTCCTTACAAAGGAGGCAAAATATCTGATCTGTCTGCAGGAATAGTATTTTTGTGCTGCCCTCCTGGGGTCTGTATGCTCACACAGAGCACTGGGCAGCTTCCACAAGGGGGGTCTGTGCTCTCCTCTTAGTCAAGGGAGCTCCTGGAAGCAGCACAGAATTGTACTGGTGTCTCATTAGATACGGGGAACTCTTCGTTAAGTTCACTTCAGAATAAAAGCTGTTTAAAATGTGTTATTTATGTTCATTGGGGAAATCAAAGAGCAACTTTCCCTTCTCCCTCAGCAATGCTTCTAACAGCAGAAAGATATTTTCAGTGGTATGTGCAGAACTAACTCGAAGATAAGGACACATCATGAAGATCACCAGGCCATAAGCATTGCCTTTATTTAAACTTTTGAGAATCCATCTTGGAGGGAGGAAGCAGATACACAAAAGAATGCATAGAGTCATCCTAATCCGTAGGATCTGTTCATATCTTACACAGTGCCTAAGAAAATTTGTTTCATCTTGGTAAGCATTACTGAGGAGCAAGTAATATCAAATAAATGCAGGGATTTCTAGGCTATTTAGCTTTTTAACTAGTTCTTTCACATGGAAAGTGAAACCCCAAATATATGTGAGCAACCTTAAGCAGTAGTTGCTACAGCAAACAAGAAATGAAAGAAAAAAAATTGTGATATAAAAACTAAGGAGTTATATTCAATAAGAGAAAAGCTGATGGTTTTTCTTCTTGTTGCAGGCTATACCACTGATGTAAATGGACTGATATTTGCATAAGATGATTATCAAAGAGGAAATGCATTTGCATTTATCACCATTTTGTGTAGTCTTTTGGCATTAAAAACTGTTCTCTCTCTTAAAAAATTCATGTGGTGATGGAGTTCTCTATGCAGAACAATCACTAAATCTACAAAGAACTTTTTAATCTCTGTTGATCCTGGCAGCAGTCTTTGGCAAAACTTAAAGCAACAATGGTGTCTTACAGAAGACTTGCATGATTTCCCATGATGTAACAGGATATGTAAATGATTCAGTACAGTCAACTTTGAAATAAAAAAAAAAAAAAACTGAATAGAGATGGTCCTGCAGGGATGCGAGTTGCAAGGTTTAAGAGTACAAATATGCAATTAGGGTGATGATGCAGGCTTTTATGTCAAAATGTTAGTGAATATGAAAAATAAGAAACAACAGATTATCATATGATAATCTGGGCTACTTGCATATGATATGATTTTGGAAAACTGAGAATAAATTCAGAAGAGAGAAAGGTGAATTAACTTTGATAGACCAGGTAGATCTGAACACTGGCTGTAAGGAGAGGCAAAAGTTTGCCTCTTAGTGGCTGGATGAAGGAATAAGAAGGATTTCCCTGATTCTTTCAGACTTGGGGCATCAAGAAAGAATCAAATCTGACCACGAGGAATGCAACAGAGGCATATGACAGAGAAGGAATCATGGAATCATAGAATTTCCTGAATTGGACGGGTTCCACTAGGATCACTGAGTCCAACTTCTGACCCTGCACAGAACCACTCCAAAATCCCACTATGTGCCCAGCAATGTTGTGCAAATGCTTCCTGAGCTCTGTCAGACTTGCTGCTGTGACCACTTCCCTGGGGAGCCTGTTCAGTGCCCAGCCACCCTCTGGGTGAAGAATCTTTTCCTGATATCCAACCCAAACCTCCCCTGGCTCAGCCTCCTGCAGTTCCCTCGGGCCCTGTCACTGGCACCAGAGGGAGGAGAGCAGTTCCTGCCCCTTCACTGCCCCTCGGGAGGAAGTTGTAGGCAGCTGCATTCTAGAGGACACTTTAGAATGAACATAATTTTTTTCTCCTCCTGTTCTCTTATCTTCCATGGTTCTGCACCTCTCAAGTTCCATTTACTTTTGCTAATTTTCAATTTGTTTTCTTCATTCATTTTGGCTGGTTTTTCTAATTTTCTATTTCATAGGATCTGTCAGGGCTGCTAGGTCCTTGGTGAATTCATAGTCACTTCAGGTGAGACTCTACTGTTACAGGTATTTTTGCTGATATGAATTCCTGCAGGTACTTACTGAGTATCATAGATATTATTTTTTGTAACTACCTCTCTCTTTTCTTCTCCTCTTGTGCTTATTTGTTATATCCTATCTAAAACGTAGACCACAATATAATTGAAGAGCAGTGCCTTAATCTGTTCTGAAAGTTATATTGAAAATTCAGTGGCTTCTTACAAAGTTTTTATAAATATATCCTATTTGGGAGTGCATTTATAACACTATTTCTGTAGCAAGTATCTTCTGCTGGCTGCATCTTACATATTTTGGAGTATGAAAGAGACTAAAAGCAACAATGCTTTGTGGAAATTAGATGTGGCCTTTCCCAAGTTGCAGGTACATCTTATGGTTGTGTGAAGTTTGTCTAGTTTTATTCAGAACAAGATTACATGCTTTCCTGCTTTCAGTAAAAGTCTTTCTATTATACACCGTGCACTGACTTATAATAATGATTTTTAAATCTGTTTTTCTTCCTCAGAAATGTTTGTGAAGTCTTGCCAAGAAAAAAAAGCAAAAAGAGAAAGCAAACAAACTGAATAAATATATATCTGAAAGAAGAAATGGTTGGAACCTAGAATGTCTGATTCTTCTTTCTGTGTATTCCTAGGAAATGCCAAAACAAGTCCTGCAAAACAAGTTGTTAGGAATAGCCCTGGCTATTGCAAACTTATAGCATAAGCTGATCAAAGTAATGAGCTTCGGTCTGTAAAATCATGAGGGATGATTCTGTTCCCAACAGCAGGAAAATATGCTGGAAGCCTGGCAGTATCTGTTGTTTCTTAAGTTTTTGTATGACATCTTTTGTGCTGTTATGAATCCTGCACGATTCTAGTTAAATTTGGAAAGCTGGGGGACAGCTTTGCTGCTTTAATAACTTCTGCTGCTCCTCTAAGAGGTTTATATTTGCATGCCAATTTACCATGCTTAATTTGCTACTAAGGTTCACTGTTCCCATTGTTACACATATCCTGGCATGAACTCATTTAATTTATTCCTTTGTTAGCCTGTGTCCAGCTGGTGAACTGCTAATCCTAGCAGAAGTTATCAAATGTAATAAAAATTAAACTAGATTTTTTTTCCAGGAAGTAGTAAAGAAGATATTTCACTATGATATCCTTCTCACTTTAATGACAGACAAATGCAGCCATAATCTGCTTATAGTGCATAGCTATATTTACTTCAAAGAACTGAAATTACAAATTATCATCCTTACAGCCACTTCTTTGTCCAGAATGTATCTCTGCCAAACTCTAATGAGTGTTCTCTTAGCCTTCACCCAGGGAAGGATGGAGAACCTGTCCAATGAGGAAGGGCTGACACAATTGGGATTGTTCAGCCTGGGAAAGAGAAGGTGTTGGGGTGACCTCATTGCATCCCTCTGGTGCCCAAAGGGAGCCTACAGGGAAAGAGGGAGCAGGACTATTTGCAAGAACTTGTTGACAGGACAGCGGGGAATGGGTTTAAATTGAAAGGGAGTAGGTTTAGGTTGGCTATTAGGAAAAAATTATTTCCTGTGAGAGCGATGAGGCACTGGAACATGTGGATCATTGGAGGTGTTCAAGGCCAGGTTGGATGGGGCTCTGAGCAAACTGGTCTAGTGAAAGTTGTCCCTACCCATGGCAGTGGGATTGGAATGAGATGATCTTCAGGGTCCCCTTCCAACTCAAACCATTCTATGATTCTTTGATTCTACAATTTTCATGTTTTCAAACTGAGGTTGGCAGCATAGAGGACCAGTTCTGGATTGTCAGCTGTACACCATAAGGTCAGCTTCTAGAGCTGTAAAAACTTGCAGCTCATGCTTCAGCCTTTCTCACATCTTAGACAAAACCAGGGTGTTGGGTACACTGGATAATACATAAGGGAGGAATGTGAAAAGATTCATTTTGCTGATTTTTGTTAGAAATTATTACAATGATTGTTGAGACAGGCTTGTGAAATTTTCATTTTTTGGTCAGGTATAATAAGTTAACTTTTACTGTGTTACCATTTTCAGCACTAAGATTACTTGAAGACTTGGAAAGAGAAATGAACTTCTGAGAAAAAAAAATATTTTAAGGATAGTTTTCTTCCAGTAGCATTCATAATCACTGAATAATTTAAGACAGGTATTTCAGTGCAGGATGGATAAGTGATACCCAGAGCTGTCCAGATTTTTTCTGTTCTAACTGGAGTAACAGTGCTTGTATGCTTATACCAGCCATTAGTGCAAAAAGGAAAAAAGGCAATTCAAAGCACTGAAATTAAAAACATCCTTGTAGTAATTTTTATTGTCCAGACTGTTGTAGTGTTTTCATGGTTGTTGCTAGAAGCAGCTTGTTGCTAGTAGATGGAATCTTGTAGTGGCCTTACCATTCTTCTCAGCAACAAGTTATTGTCATGTGTTTCTGTGTTGTCCTAATCCCCAGGCATTGCCACAGCAGTATCCTGAACAACATACTTGTATATTTTCTAAAAAAAAAAAGTATTGAGGTGCAATTTTTACCTCAGCTGGGCAGAACAAGGATCTAGAGTCAAAGCAGGCAGTGGAGGTGACGTTGTATAGACATGAAGGGTAAAGACAGGAAGTTTGGAAAGGGTATTTGAAACCTGTAAATGAGATTCAGGGAGGGAATGAAACATGATGAGTGTCAGGCAAAGCAAATGATAATTCCAGCAATCTTGTGGATACAATGGAGAACAAGGCAGGAACTTCAGGAAGGAAGAGGAGGCAGTGAGACAGAATGGTTTTTCTCAATGTGGTGAAGAGCATATAATGCATTGGTGCCTTTTTATTTTTGCAACAGATATTCCAAAGCACTCCGATCCTTGGGAACTGATTTGTTCTGCTTGTTACACTGAGTATTTCTAGAAATTTGCTGAAGGTGGGAACAGGAAAATATTTTTCAGTGGCAGTCAGTCCTGCAAGTAAGTGTTATAGTACCACAATGTAATTAATGCCAAATGTGTCATCATGTCTTAGTCTGAAAGGAATTTAGGATGGATGCCTGTTTTCCCAGTGAATAAAATACCATTTCACCCTAATTAGACTCATTTTTTAGTGAGGATAGTGGTTAAATTATATTAACTATACCTCTCCCTTCAATATCGTGATAAAGAGAACAGGACATATAACAAATTCTGCACAAAAAAAAAGAGAAGCATCCATCTCCAGTGATTTTATTCTTTGTTGCATGATCAAGAGACAAACTCATTATGTGAGTAGCTAGCAATGCATAGATACAATATGTGCTGTCTCCAGTGGGTAACTGGGAGTTCAATTCAGCAATCATGGCAATTGTTTCCCATCATTGTTCATACCAAGGCAGTTCCTTGTAGCAGGTCCACTGTAAATAAAGCTTCTCTGCCTGGGAATGTTTTCACTGTCTTTCAGACCCTCTGCAAGCTGTTGAAGCACATGCAGTTGCACAGGCTGCTCTCAGTTTGCCCCAGCTTTGGCTTCACTGAGGCTGGCAAGGTGGGGAATGAAAACATCTGAGGTATGTGGAAGTTTTTGTTTCGTATCTCAAATCAGTCTGATATGGTAACACCATCTTTAGAATAAAAAGGTAAGCTTTTCTATTTATCCTGCATCCCTCCAATTTTTTCTCCCTCTGAAGTTCTAACTCATTCTTTGCAGTCAGTGATTCTTAGAAATTGAGGCTAAGGGTTATCAACATTATATTTTCTTTAGTGTGTGCACTACTTTAAATGTGACATTTTATTTTGTGAAAGAGTCTCAAACTCTTTGAAGCAGTCATTGAGCTCACAAGCAGTGAAGGAATACTAGCCAAACAAGAAGTGAGCATACATATCTTTATAGCTTTTAGCCTTCCAAATCTATGGAATAAACATTTCTTTCAAGTCTCTAAGAAACAGAACTGAGCTAGTTCATGCAATTTTTATGTGAACTTTTCAGTTCATTTATTTTAATATCTCTTGAAACTGAATTTGTATGTTAGCTTAAGTAAATTTTTATGTAGAGTTTGGTTTCCCATAGTCATATGTACAGCATCTTAAACCTTACCTTGTTGAGGAAAAAGTTTTCATTATTTAGGTCTCTTTTTGTGAGTCCTGATTTGACCTGAGCACTCAGAAAAGTGAGAACAAAACCAGAATATTTGCAGACTCTGAATTATATTACATCTTCCTTGTTTTCTATTTAAATTTTTACTTCTAGTATCAAAATCATACATTCTCAGATGCAGAGGAAGGAAATACAAATGACTTAATTTGCTTGGGTTTTAAGTTAGTTTGAAAATTATCAGTGCTCCTTTGATAGGCATGAGCACTGAATAAACTTGGTTTGAAAACCTGTGATTTTCTTAATTTTTGATAAAAGATCTGTAAACTGCAGAGGTTTCCCTGGAGTCATTCACTAGCAGGCATCTCCATTTTGCACCTAATTTTCCTCTAGGATTGTTGACCATTCTTAGCTGGTTTTAGTGATAAAAAGTTTAGTGCAAGCAGTATCTTCTGTTAAATTTTCCAAATATGTTACTGTAGGTATTTTGTCCATTGCATTTAGGGGAGAGGAATGCAGAATACTTTAGTCACTTGTTGTATGTCTATTGACCAGTTCCAGTTCTACATGTGCCTTCTGTATTTTTTTCCCAAAATTTTAAATAAATGTGCTGTAGACTGATTTATGACCTAGACAGTAGGCCTATTATCCTGCTAGTGTTTGTAATTAAACAAATTCCAATTGGCACAGGTGGAAGAGTGATAGTTGGGCCAGCAAAATGTATTATGCAGCCATATCTAAAACCATAGTGATTTACAGGATTGACAGCAGACTACGTGGTTCAAATATCAATTGCATGTGCTGTGCAGTTCCTTGTGATTGTTTCAATGTTTGTACATGGTCATTAATTCATTTTTTGGTCCAGTCCAAAGGCAGAATTCAGGCTGATCTTGTCTTAATATGTGGGCTTTGTAAAATATGTTGCTGTGAACTGTCCAGCTTCCCAGAGAGGAAGAACGCAACAAACACTCTCAGTTCCTGCATTTCTGATTATAGTCTCTGTGAAGAGGGGGAGAATGGATTGGGAGGTACTCCCAGTTCCATTGGAACAATGTTGTTAATACAGGGATTTAAATAAAATTAAATGTTTGGAAACCACCATTAGGTGATGAGAGTTATCTCCATTAGTATTCTGAAGACACAACATATTTTGAAGCAAATCCCACTGTATTGGATCAGATTGCAGAATAGTTTTGGCACTTGTAAACTTGACTGTTCTTGAAGAAAATGAAACAAGAAACTTCACTCCTGGATTGCAACTCATTTGCTGTAAGCTCTGCTGGGGACATTGCAGTCTATACCAGTGACTGATCCTTGGGCTGATGTAAAACTACACGTGTGGGAGACATTTAATCTGGGGACAGGACTAAATCTAGTCCAAGGAGAAACCCTAGAAAAGTACATTTTGTAAACATAGAGGCCTGAGAATAGATTGTTTTGGTGTACTGATCCATTCCTATTGTGCCCAGATTACTTGCTAATGCAGACATACGTTGACAAACTGACAATTATTCAAATCTATTTTTATCTTGTTTTCTGAGAATTAATCCTAATCTGTGTTTTAGGGTTTTCTGGTAGAAAAGAAACTGCTACTTTTGTTTTTGCTAACTGGATTTGTGTTTTAGAAGAAAGTCTCCTGTAGAAAGATTTCTGAATCCCCACCCAACCGTAGATTCAGGAAAGGACATGCCAAACCTGCCCCAAAATCCTGAATTTAAGTGTTTTGTAACCTTACAGCTGGAAAGATTTACACTGCAAAGACACAATGGAACTGTGTCATCCTTGAGATTCCCATACACATCACTCATTCCCCTACTCATAGTTTTCCCTCACATTTTATGCTGTAAAGGTGATTCATTTACACAGACAGAAGAGAACAAAATACCATTAGGCAGAAATCAATCTGTCTGCACAGAAGTTATTTTTAAAGTTGTTTAGAATAGCACACACTTTTTCCTGAAATGTGTTCAAAGATCATCATTCATATGACAGAATTGTGTGTTTGCTCGTGTAATTTCTGTTGGGTATTTTGGATTTCAGAGAAAACAGGAGCTGCTTGAGAGTGAAGAATTGTTAAAATTATCCACATGCTACCATTTGAACTCTTGACAATGCCCATAAAAACTGACACATCAGTGGTGGATTAACATAAAAACTCTGGTGTACAACAGGAAATGGAGCTTAAATCTGGGAAAAACAATAGGCAGTAAGAGCCTTTGTATCTGGGAAGGATTTCCTTGTTTTATACTTGCTTGTAAACATGGCATGAATTCTACTGAAACATGTGGGCCAGTTTTAGTGATTTACATGTCTGAGAACTTTCCCTGGTGACAAAAATAGCAGGAATTTTATTTTTACAACTTAAATAAAATGCTACCTAATCTGATTGTGGGGTGCATGAAAGCTTCTATTTCTACCTCATTCAGAGCTATTAAACTGTAATATTCCCAATCAGATGTGTAACAATGCTTCTGGTTTTCAAAGCCAAATGACTCATACAAAGATGCTACACTAACCAAGTCTTACTCTTGCTCACTTCTAAAGAAAATTAATGATTATTTTAAATGTCATTTATTACCGTGATGCCCCGTTATTACGGCTTATCCCGGTAATCAGTCGAAGACGCAGAAATAATGAGAGCCGGACTTCGGGCTGTGTTCAGAGCAAGGGCGGAAAGGGGGGGAAACCCCTTTCGTTTAATTCTTATATACACTTTTAGAAATCACAGATCATTGGAGAAAGTTAACACTTCCGTCTCTAACTATATTGGTTAAAAGAAGTGTCCGTCAAAAGGATCTGTGTCCATGGGAAAGGAATGTAAAAAGATAATTTTTACAACAACATAGCTATGTTTACAGAAATCGTCCTTGAGACTGTCTAACAGAGAAAACTAGCTATTTTACAGTGAAAAATGGGCAACAGTCATTCCCAAATTTTATGTGTGTTTAATCTGTTAGAACAAAAGCAGTGTCACGAGCAAAGTTCTAATTGTTAAAGTTTAATTCCCTGTTTTTCTCCTTGCCATATTTGTAAGAAGAAAATTGACCCGATCTTTTAAATTTTTCAGAATTGCTGTTTTGTTACTCAGTAGCATGAGTACTTCTAGCCTTCTAAACCTGCTTTGTGATTTTAAGTTAATTTCAAGAAGAAAGTGATTTACTTATTAATGATTAAAGACGTTTAATAATGCAGGATTTCTTTGAGTTTTTGTAGGTTGGATCCTATTACCTCATATAACAATATGTTATATAGTATGAAGAAATAATGCTTTGCAACAAGTGCTTGAAGTGAATTAGTAATCTGAATTTCAATGTCGATGGTACTTTTTGTGCCAAGATGCCTGTTGTTGCTTGGCACTGCTGGTCCCTGAAGGCCAGAATATGGGTTTAAACAGACAGCAAGCTATGAAACCAAAGTATTGCTTAATGACATACACATCAGAAGACAGAAGACATGGTGCTACTGGGAAATTAATCAATTTCTTTAGTCCTCTCATAATTAGGTTTACAGCCTTTAGGGAAGAGCTATGGTTAGAAAAATAGAGAACAAAGTCTTCTAGAAGAAGGGGGGGACAGCCAGCCTTGAATCTCTTTCCAAAATATGCACAAATGAAAAATATTTATTAATATATCAGCTGAATTAATATCTAAATCTAAATGCCAACCTGGCCTCTCTCTGCAATCTAAATACTCACTTTACTGTATTTTTTCTGCAGATAAGAACTGGAGGACATGGAGGCAGCTGCTAGACAGACATTTTCATGCCACCATTTCCTAGTGGTTGCTGGTTTGCCTAACAGAACCCTAAAGGTCAAAAAAAGGCTTATTTCCATGTTATGCTTTCACATGGGACTTAAAAAGCTCAGAAAAAAATCACATCAAAATGCCCAATTTATACACCTAAAGCTGAACATAAAGTGATGAGAGATGTGGTGGTTCTGTTACGCAGGTTCCTGTTCACACAGCCCAGTTTCAAAGGATTTGTGCAAGCCAAGGAATGCCTGATTAGCTCAGGATGCAGAGCAGAGCAACATGATTTGCCTTGTACCAGCAGAGCAGGGTCAGCAGCCTTGCAAGCTTGCCAGACAGTATTTTCTTTTCCCAAATTAGAAGTTGTGTGTGCCAATAGTAGGTTTCCTGGTTAATTCTGAACTGTAAAATTGAGGGAGAGCCAGGTGCCCTGGCCTCATCCAGAGTCAAGTCAGAGCTAATCAGTGAGTCCATAGGACGTGCCTGCTGTGAGATTCAGCAGGAGCTGTGAGCCCTGGTTGCCATACAAGGGGTATTGTGGCCACTCATTGGTGATGGTACCCCAGAAGGCAACTCCTCTATCACAGCATCTGGCTATAAGAAGAAAGTTATGATTTTCTGTTGCAATAACAACACAAAAGAAGGACACGGACACCTGCTGAGAGCAAAGGGACAACTGCTGGGCGGACCCCACCCATCTTTATTTTATATGTGTCTTATAAACCACTGTGGATTGGAGGAGCAGCTTCGCCGCCCCTCAATCACACTGGTCAAAGGAAATTTCCATCAGACTTCTGTGCCCAGGAGAAAGGAATGTAAATAATAAGTTATCGTTACAATAACATGGCTATGTTTACAGAGAATGTGTGAGAGCCAGTTACAAAAGAACGAAGACATCAGAACTGCAAAACTCAGGGCAACAATTTTCAAAAATTTAACGCATTAAAAAAATTGGAAAAGCAAACCAGCACTGTGCAGTATCAAGACAGGAAAACGTATGCCATAGTTAAAAGTATTTTCTCACTTTGAGACCTTATTTCAATTATGGAAAAGAAGCAAATTAATTCTCACACTCCTCTACCACTGGACTGAAACATCAGTAAAGTTTCTTTTTTGGTTCTTAATCTTTCAGTGCTCATGTGGCAGATGTTCCTCAGCCCAATCACTGTCAGACACTCATTTGTTTTGTATGTGCATAAAGTGATGGCTGACAGCATTGGGGGGTGTGGAGTGAGTGTTGCATGTTGCATTGGTGCAGTCTGCTGCTAATATTAGAACAGAATGGAAGCTCACTTCCTGGAGGCATCGGCAAGCTTTATTTGCAAATTTTTTTTCTGTTGTATCAGACATGTGGAATAAATTATCATAAACTGCTTGTGAATAAATGTAAAGTACCAGGAGGATTTGCAATAGTTAATCTCTTTTTTTCTGGAGTCTGTGAAGAGCAAATTAAGCTGAAGACTGATACATAACTGGTTTTCATTAAAACTAATGCTCTTATAGTATTGTTTGGTTTAATTATGGAACATAATTTTAGAAATTATAAGCTTTAGAAATAAAGCAGTCAGCAATGTGTAATGGTCTATGACTGATGTTATTCTGCATGAACCATAAGTTTATACTGTGATACTTTTAAAGTGACATTAGAGGTGTTAAAACTTGCTCCAACATTTCATAATAAACTAAGTCTTACTTTGTACCAATATATTACGTGTCTATGGCCAAAAGCAGATTTTCCCCCCCAAATTCTGCTGAAACATAATCCTCTATTCCATAGATTTTTACTTCATTCAAGTTTTGTGAGACAATTTTGCTTTTCATTTAACTAAAGTAGATGAATTTCTGACATCTGAAAGGATTTACTTCAGTAAAAAAAAAACCTCAAACGAAATGAAGTCAAATTTTGTTAGCATGCAAAAGGAATTAATCTCTGGTCTTGGAATCTATGTGAACAAAAAAAGAAAGCAAGCAGAGAACAGTAAATGCATTTAGTTTCTCATTTGGTTCCTTCTCTCTTTCTCCTTTTGCTTTTAGATATCTACCAAAGGAGCAGTCCCCACTGACGTTTGCAATGTAAGTGCAGCCATGTCTGGAGCTCTGGACAAGGAGTACTGTGAGGATGGTGTTCTCCTTCAGTGGCAGGAAAGGGAGCTCTGGATTGCTGGTGAATTTTCTGGGTCCATGGAGCAGTATGATCCTATTGGCTGAGCACCTTCTTTCCCCACAGTCCCTGCAAAGATGCTGGGTTAAGTGGATTATCTACGTGGCTACAAGTGTTGAGGTAAACCTCTGAGCCTGTGGTTTCCTGAGGCAAGGTGAGCTGATCTAGGAGTTTACCACTGCTGAAAGGATAATCTTGTTCCTTTGCTCCCAGCTAACACACACATCACTCACTATGTGTTATCTAGCCCTTGATAGAGTCCTCTGTGAGTCACTTCAACCTGTTCACGCAGCAAAAAAGGGCAGTATTTTCTTGAGTTAATAAACTGAATTGATTCATGTGAACATGTCATTAGTGCCATGGCTGGTGAAAGTAGCAAGGGTGGGACCACAGCAAAGAAGAGAAGAACGGCATCAAAGAAAATGGAAACAGAATCTTACCCCCTTTTCTTTGTTTGTTTGTTTTGCTCAGATTCTTGTGAAACTGCACCATGAGATACAGCTCTGATTTATCTGAGGAGGTAAATAGAAGCGTTTATTCATATAACTGGAAAATACTTCATTGTTAAAGGGAAAGCAATAGGTAGTGGAAGAGCATGGGGAGTTGCTTTGGGTTGGTATGTGTGCTTCTTGTTTGCCTTATTTATCACAAGCATTCTTTTTAAGTAGGTGCCAATCTTAGCTAATTAGGCAAGGTCTTTTCTTCAACAAAATGATATTTGTGTGTGTGTCACGTGATGCCTTTGAAACACTGACTTCTGCTGAAGGACCAGAAGACAGGAATAGGAAAAGGGGAGACTGTGTGCCCACAAGGGAGAGCACTGGCATTGCAAGGGATCTCTGAATTAGGGTCTGATTGGTCTGATTTTCCTGTGCATGTCATCTTTTTCTGTCTGGAAATTTGTTGGGGGAATTTGAGCCCTTTCTACATTAATCCAGAGTTAATGGATGTTCAGTAGCTTAGGCAGAGACACTGTGCAGTTTGGAGTTTCTAGATATGTTCATTTTACATTTTCAGAACAGACACAGAGTATATTTTCAGTAAGTCAGCTGGTTTTTGGGCAGTATCACAGAAGCCTGCTGTGGAGCTAATATGAATATTCTTGGTAATTCCAATACGAACCAGAAGCACTGAAGTATTTTATAATAAGCATGTAGTTTTCACTGACAGTGAAATCTTGTGAAGTATGACAGCCAAATTCTGCTGTAGGGAATTGTGGGAGTGTAACAGACAGGAATAGAAAAGAGTGGAAACGCAAGTGTAGTATGAGTGTGTGCAGTGACCCTAGCCAAAACACAAAACTTGCCGCCTTTTTAAAGTAGAACTTGCCAGGGATATGTTGAAGGCTGTGAACATCAATTCACAGAATGCAACTTTTCCTGGAGGGTAGAATTTTTTTTTTCTGATTTTTTAAAATTTTTGCCCAATTGATTGTCCCCTCTGTTCAGCAGGTGTGCCACATTCTCAAGCATTGGCATGCATTTAAACCCTGGAGAAAATATTGCTTAAAGTTTTTGCTGCAGTGTTCCAAAGCACTTCATACATCCTTCCCCCCAGGACCCACCCTGACTTACTGTTGGAGGTGGTGCACAATCAGTAGCAGTCTCCTTCAGTCAGATGGGTGTGCTAATAAGCTAAAGACAACAGGCAAAGGAAATACTATTCAGAGGTCTTGAGTTCCCAAGGGCTATGACTCAGATTTGGGACAGGGTGCAGGGAATTGCTTTATTTGGGTATCTGTTGCTTTCTCCAGTGCCGTGTCATTGTCAAAAGTGAAAGGCTCACGTACCCAATGCTTTTCTCCTTGTTTATAAGGGAGAGGTATGTGGGTCATACTCCTGTTAAACAAATAGAGTCCTACAAGGTTTTCCATGTTCTAGATGTAACTTGGCACGGGCTGAGGAATCCAGAGTGAAGACTGCTGTTGCAGACATCATTACCTCCAGTGCTGTTATGTGTAATACAACTGTGCAGCTTCAGATGGGCCATCCAGTGCCTGCCCAGTGCTGTGGAACAGGCTCAGGATACTTGTTCAAGTGTTCTGATTTAGTATGGGACTATATAAATACCTCACAACAGCTCCAAAATCTCTACGCATCTGGTGTTTACAAGATGAGAAAATACAAGTGGGTGCCCTAACTGCAACTGTAGCAGCAATTACCAGTGTAATGTGGCATGAGAGGAATAATCATAATCATAATAAGGATAATTATAATCCTCTGACCTGGCACTGATTTGCAGAAGTGTTGTGGCCGTAGTTTCTGAATGCTTGGCAGAGCATTCTGAGCATCCTAAAACCATTCCTTCAATCAGATACCACATGCTATAAGTTTTAGGTTGTTTAAAAACTTCTTTATTTGATTCAGCCTTGGGTTAATTTTATAATGAAGGAGAAAAGACTCATTAACAAAAAAAAAAAGCAATGTTTTTATACTATGTGGTTTTCCAGCTGTGGAAGTGGCTGTTATATGAGGTAAATCGCTTACATGAATGCACTAATATCCACCATTGAGCTTGTAACCCACAGCAAGTTCTTGTACTAAATAAATTTTAGCTTTCTTCTGACTGCAGTCAGGAGGTTTGCTGGCGTCAGCCACCATGTGTTGCTGTACTGCTGGTAATTGTGAGGAGTTACTGAACAAACCCAAGGCAGGGACTCTGCATTCAGTTTCTTATACTGCTCTAATGCCCTAACTATCAAAATGTAATACTGGGAACGCTGCTTTTAAACCAAGTCTGACAGGAAGGATTAACTGGGGCAAGTACTGATTTGGACTTGACTGTGAATATTTCTGCAATATACAAGTAAGAAAAGGTAAATATTGAACATAAGGGACATCCTGATCCTTTTATCTGAGCTCCCTATATAGTAGGGAGGGGGAGAAGTTACTTTTACTTTTTATGAATGCCTAAGGATCTGAGCATGCTCTGTCAAGCAGGATACAGAGCAGACTGCAGCTCTGTTCTGTGTCTGTTAAGGAAATGAGCCCCACCTCTGCTAAAATGGGCAAAACATTGGTAAACACTGGGCAGAGCTTACACAATTAGCAATTACTCCATGAAACTCAGACTGGCCACTGCCCAACTTCAACTGAACTTTTATCCTCCTACAACATTTTGTTTAGAAACTATTTTTATTTTTAAACAATAATACTCTCTAGCAACACCCATTCTGGAGGACATCAACTGTTCTGACAGTCATCCCAACTCCTGTTTAAATTGGGAACAACAGATGCCTTCTCTTCTAACAGGAATGATGAAAAGTCAGTGACTAGTACTTCATGTCCTATACATCTTCATTAATGAAAAGGAAATAAATTACTTCCACAATGCTGTATTGTTAAACTTGGTCCTGCACAAAGGCTTCTTTACAGTCATTGTGACAGTGTGTTCTTCATGACAGCAAGTGAATATGTTGGAAAGCTGTCAGTCAGGGAACAGGCTGAAGCCCTAAAATCATCTCTGTCCTTGATTTGGATCCAAACTCTGTGCCAGACTCAAAGAGTATTTTGTTGATTCCAGTTTATGCCAGCAAGATTATGCCTTCTTTTCCTTTCAACAATCAATCTCATTTTGTAATTTGACAAAAAATTTGAATCTTTAGTCCTCTGCTACTTTCAATAATGTCTTAGATCAGCTCCTGGAAAATGTTGGCAAAATAGCCACTTGCTCTGCGACAATTTTTGAGTTCGGAGTAGACGGGTACTTGCCCAGAATTACTTGAAACAGTATTAACTACTGATATTTTCCCAGCTCAAGTATCTCCTTCCTTTCCTACCTGCATATTCAGCTCTTCACGACCCACAGGCTTTCCAGCACTATTAACTGGCTGGTTACACTGTAAGTATAGTTATATTAAAGCCATGGCCTCCCCTTTTGAAAATAGAACTGAAAGCAGCATATGTGAAGAGGAAGTGATGTAGAGAAAAGAGGGGGATAGAATCTGCTTTTGTTTTATAATCCAGTTACTTTGGATACATTGAATCAATGGGGCTATTCCAGCTCTGAGAATAAGGCCTGCTCATGTGAATACGTGCTTGGAATCCCAAGCTGTGCCAATTCATGCTGGCATGACTAAAGAGATTCCTGCGTCCAGCTCTCTGCCCATTCTCCTTCAAGCTGTCAGGCAGTGGGAGGGCTGGGCAGTGTTCCTGCCCTGAGACGCTGCACTCTGGGGTAGCAGAGCAAGCGGCCAGAAAGTTCAGTTTGTACTGTCCTGTGAGCAGCAGTTGCTGAAGGCTCCAATTCACAGTCCTTCATGGATTTTTACTTGAGCAGCTGAAAATGTTACTCTCCTGCTAGCACTCATAACTCCAACACAAATTGTAATCAGAGCCTCCAAACTAATCACTGGGGGTTAAACCCTTTTCTCCAGAACTGTCACCAGTATGGATCTGTCAAAGTCATTGCTTACATCCAAGGTCAGTGAAGTCAACTAGCCAACGTTTATTTATATGCATATAGACACATGTTTTTAAACACACTGCTGCCTGTTAACCAGATCTCCTGGTGAGTGTTTGATTCCTCTGTGGTTCTAAAACGAAGCTGGTTTTGTCAGCAGTTTGTCAAACCATGCACTGACAGTTTTTCGTACCAAGAGGAGTAGTAGCAGAGCAGCACTGTGGGAAAAGTGATTTATTGCACACATTATAAGGGAAGTTGCTCTGAAGAATATTTATATTTATGCTTTAAATGAGATCATCAGGGGATTTTTCTCAAGAAAGAAATAATAAGAAAATTTTGAATGGATGCAGCTCTGTGTTTGTGTGAGCAGTGACCATGATTTTTTTGTGGGAATGTATGAAAAAAACCCAAACTCTGATTCTGAAAAATAATGTAAGAGCTATTTTGGGAGTATAGGCTCCAGATTCTTACCCTTTGGGTGTAAAGCAGGCAAATGTCTGGATTTTTGGAATAAAACACAATGCCAGTAGATAAATGTTTGGAATTATTTTGACTGCAGCCAGCAAATATATCTCATCACTATGGTTGCAAAAACAAACACCCACCACAAAACTGTATCTGACACAGGAAAAATAATTAAGGAAAATGGAACAATTTGCAGCCTGTATTAAATTCTTCACATTCCCTCACACAAATCAGTAGTTAGAGGGGTGAACTCTGACCTTGATGTGGATAGTCTGTTTGAGTTCTTGCCATTCTGACAGTAGCAAATAGGGCAAACACTGCTTAAAAATAGAAAGGAACTTGAGATGTATCTTCCCACTCAGAACCATTTCCCATCCCACCTTTTTGATGATCGATGTGAATTCAAGAGTATTGTTTTGCTTTTGAGTCCAAATTGAAAATAATTTGGGTTTTTTACCTCTGGTTTGGATATAGTTAAAGATAACAGAATTTCCCAGAAGTGCCTCACTGTTAGGAGTTCTGCCAGTCCAAGTTCAATGGGGCCAATCCATAGTTAAGCAAGCAATGCAGTTCTGTACCACTAAAAAATAATTTCCTATAAAATGTATTCATATGTTTTTAACCCCAAATATTTTAATTAAAAATAACAGCAATAAAAGGAAGAAAAGAAAGGATTGTATATACAAGGTTACATAGCCATAAAAGGACTATAAAAGTCATCAGAGATTTTGGTACAAGGGGCACAGCTCACACTGGAATGGCTGGTGTCCTTTCTTGGTGATGTGTTGTGCAGCTGCTGAGCCATCAGCATTTAGAACCAGGCTGAACATGAAATTTATGCTGTGTTTTTATGAGCACAGTTGGTTGTAAATACCCATGAAGCACTGTCTCTTCCAGGACCTGAGGTGACCCTTCTTAGTAGGGCAATCTTGGAGAGAGGAGAAGCCAGGGTAAGAAAGAGTGCAGCTATCCCAATATAAAGTACCAGTTTTCATTAATCCAAGCCTCAAGATGCAGATGGTACCACTTCCCCCAACAAACAGCCAAACAAATAAACCCACCACAAAAATCACCGCTGTGGGTAAGAACCTTAGTCCTAAAGTGTCCTATCTGAAGTATTCTGCTCAGAGTGAGCTTGGTGAATCATTGCTCACTTTGCAGTGAGTGACTCTATCAAGACAAGCTGTGCTAGCAGTTGTAATGGTTAGAGTTAGGGCTAGGGTTAGGGCTGAGAGAGTCAAAGAGCCTACAGCTCCAGAAACACTGGGGCTGGAAAAGGCATGCTAATTGGGATCCTTCCTCCTTCTTTTCCTCTGGAAAGATACTGTTTCTCACAATAGTTCTGAAAGATTGCGCATATCCATGGGGTATGCATCCCATTCTCTGTTAAGAAGTTGGGATGATGAAACAATGCATATAATACTTCAAAATACTGTGTAAATTCTTCAATTAAAAAATGTGAGTGTTCCTTTTCTACCCATCATCATTTTTTTGGCAAAAGTGAATCAGCAAGGCTGAAAGACATGTGAATCCCTATTAGTAAAATATTTAGCTCTAATAAAATCCTGATGATATGATTATTATTTCAGAGTATCCCATACAAAGAGAAGCACTCTCTCACAGATAGCATAAACAGAGCTTTCACTGAAACCAAATGATATCTGCATACTTACAAAGGTAATGTAGAATTAATAATACAATGATGCACTTCCAAAATCTTTTTTACATCACCTTATTTAAAAGTAAACTTCCATATTTAAATTGCAGTTCATGGATACCCAATTACAGTAAGCAGTTCCAAGCTAGGTAGGGAGTGAGGATGTTCTACCTTACCTCTTCTAAGGTATTTTGCACAGAAAGGTACACTAAAATATACTGAAATTAAGAATTTTCAATTCGTTTATGCAATTTGCTTGTAAGTTTTAGAAAAGTAAGTCGTAAATCCATTCACCCCCACCAGACAGCAGTATGGGTGACATCATATAAAGGGAATGTACACAGTGCTGAAAGTGTCCTGCTGGTTTGTATTAGCCTCCCTGATCAGGCACATCCTGTGTAGCACCAGTTAAGCTTTACCAGCTTGAAAATAGACAGATAGTCTATGTGAACAAAGAGTGAACCAAGAGTTCAGTGTGTAGAGAAGCTTCCCTGCACCCAGCAAATAAAGAGCTTGGGAACTTTTTGGAGGTGAATGCACAGTCATTCCTCTTCAGTCACGGTACACTTTCTGTACAAATTTAACACATCCTCCTCCTTCAAAATAGTAGCACAGGAACAAGCAGGATGAAAGATAAAAGAGGGTAAAATTATTGTAAATAATCTTTCTAAATGACACCCTTCATCCTGACAAATGCTGACATGCTTCCTGAAACAGATGGAGAAACTAACGTGGAAACTAAGGAGAAAGTGGGTCCATAGGCAGGGAAGGGAAAAATAAATCCTGTTGTGTGTTTGGAACAAGTGGTGGGCCATGTTCAGGCCTGATAGCAGAGGCTGCTTGCAGGTTTGGTTTTGTAGGACTTCGGTGAGGGTTTTCTGCAAGTATTGTTTCACATGTAAACAATAAACCCACCTATATCTTACTAATAGTTGGGAAAATTTCATTTTATGAGGATGGATTTGAAAACCCCTGTGCTGAGAAAGGAGGGGAGGGTGGCATTTCTTCCCTCGGTACAATTCAGCCTCTGGTACTGTTAATAACAGCTGCATGTGTAACTGTGGAGCTGCCACAGGTGAAATGAAAGGCAACTTAAATATTTATTCCTTCCTGAGTCCAACACCTATGCAATCCCTTTTGTCTATCCATCCTGTGTATGTGTGTGTGAAATATATGTATACTCCATAGTAGCTAGCTTACTTTTAAATGCTGGACACAGCCAAAAGCAATTTCCATTATCCCTTATAGAATCCCTTCTTGAATCATTTGATGGATTAATTGTGTGAAAACATAATTTTATCTTTAATTCATAATTCTTTTGTCAAAAATTTGAGTAACACAGGGTTTATGTGTCTATGGGTGATGAAGGCAACAGCAATTTAATAGTAACTCATTTAGTGTGTGTGTTATATCTCTACAGTAGTCAACTAAAATGGAGGTGATGTTCAGCTACTGGTGATAATAAAGGTGGTTGTATCACTGTAGTTAACCAATGGATGCGTTGAAAATTAAAGTCCTAAGGAAGAGTAGAGGAAAGAAAGAAAAAAATAAGAAACAGCCTTTTGTTTGAACTGGGTATTTGCCAAAAGATCTCAGCCCACTGGTAGGAGGCATATTGAGGAGATGGGTTGGCAGAGAGGCACAGACAGGTGGATTTAACTTGGCTGCCTGCAGGTTAGCTATGAGATGCCAGATTTTTTGAGGGGATCACCTTGTTTAAGAAGAAGTGGATCTTGTCCTTTTCCATAATAAGTTTGGTGAATGAAGCTGTTTGGCTCTTTTCACTTCCTCTCTACTCACCTCTTTGACACAGACCAAAAACCCCGTTCACCTTCTGCCACAGTTGGATTTAGATGGGAGAGAAAACAGGCTTTGCAGGTATGGTAGGGTGGTTTTGCCTTTTCTCATATTAGAAACAGAAGATGTAACAAAAACAGATGTTGCTGATGTTTAATATTGAAACAATTTTTACTGTTATGTCATTCTTCAGAGAATTCTCTTTGGTTTAATTTTGATGGACTGACAAACATTAGCTGAAACTGTGTGCTTTTATTTGAAATGTTTTTCAGTAGTTCCCAGACGAGCTAGTATTTGGTTGTAAGTATTTTGGGATTCAGTGCCCTGAACATTTTGGGGTTTGTCCAAAAGTTAAACTGTAGAAATAACTGTATAACACCAGTGAAGGCAGTTTGCTCTTTTCCAAATTATAGTGAGCTGTAAAGTAATGTAATGCGCTGGTAATAGATGTCAACTGAGAATCTTCATGAATGGTGTCAGATACACATGATTAATATGCTGTCTGCTAGAACACTGAGGGTCAAATTCAGACTTGGTGTAAGCAGATTAAATAAATTTGCCCCGAGCATAATATTATCATCAATGTATTTTTCTTCTGATGCTAAGTGTGATTGCAGCCTGACTGATCAGGGACTGCTGTTGAAGGCAAGGTTCTCCTGTTGCATTTTTGTTTCATAGCCCAACCTGACTGCCCTGTCGAGCAATCATTTGATTCCTCTTGTAACTTCTGTTTGCTGTATGGAATCAGATCTGTAAGAGTTTGGACAACTTCTCTTAAATTCAGACACAAATTTCTGACGGATGTAAAAGGACAATAGTTGAATGTTGATCTGCCTTTGTTATCTTTAATCAAGAAATATGAATATATGTAGAGTACAACATTTTGTTCTTGCTCCACAACAAAAGCTGCATTTCATTACTTTAACTTATAAACACTCAAAACACAATTAAAAATCTCTAATGATGTTATTTATGAATTCAGATTGTGCAGTCAACCTCCTGAACAGTGCACTGAAAATGTAATTCCCACCCTCAGGATGCACTTGGTCTGAAGAACTTGTTGCAACACCTGTATTTTGTGTTAAAGAAAGCTGTGTGAAGATTCTAAGCTTGTCAACTGAATTTTTTAACATTAATTTTTGTTGGCACAAGACTGTAGCAGCAGCTATATTCAGTTAACAAGTAGCTCCTAAAACATGTATGTGTTTGTGTATGTGTATGATTAAATAAATAAACTCATGAATGACCATTCTGTATATACAGAACCAGGTAGTTCTGTTGTCAAGTTTTCAGATATTACAATTTAAAATAAAGCTACTGGACCACAGAGACAGCCACTCTTAAATACTCTATTTTTATGTTTATGATTTTATTTAAGGATTTTTTTTTAGAAAAGAGGGAGTATCAAATAACTGTAGAAAAAGGAATGTGTATGTTTGAGATGTACAATTCTGTTATGATGTTTCCAAGTCTCCTTTAATGCAACATGTTTTCATTAAGTTTCAGAGAGATTAAAAGAAAAAAACAAAAAAAAAAAATCAATGAACATGCAGAGACAAGTAAGAGGGAAATAAAAAATGAATCAAGAGAAGTCTGTGTGTAAAGAAGTAAAGTGGCAAAATGAAAATTTTAATGCAAGTAAGAATCTGTGCCAGTCTACTTTTTAGAGACTGCTCTATTTCAATGGAAGTTCAGTTAGTAGAAAGCCAGGATTATTAAAACTAAGAAAAGGGATCCATTCTTTGAAAGTAATGTGAATTTAACTGATGGAAGAAACAGGTCCATAAACTGTAACAATCTTTATGAACACTAAATATATTTTGAGAAGTTTGAATTGCTCTTTTAAATATCTTAGTTTCTACTGCACACTTGTAGATCATTATAGTTCTCCATTGATGAAATGTGTGACTTACTGGATTTCTCCTAAAACTGCAATGCTGATTTTTTTACAGTGTTGTGCATATTCCTATTTCTTTTCATGTGATATCATTGACTAAAACCTTACACTTAATAATGCGTCTTATGAAATGTTGTGGCATCTCTGGACCTCTTATCAACAGTCCAATAGTGTTAGCTTATTTAGCCAGGATATCTGTGGTATTTCAGCATCTGCCTTAGAACATGCATGTAGATGTAATCAAAATATGGTGTTTGGGTTGCATTTTAGACTTCCACAGTGCTGTATCTTATCTAATAAGTCTGCTTATGTGACATGCTTAGTTACAGCCATGTTACTCTGTTTCATAGGTGTGGTAGGTGCAAAGCTATTACAACAGAGCCTACAAATCCAGATCAGCCATTGGAATACCGTAAGAAACCTGGATGGAGTGGTAAAGGTATTATACAAATGAACTGGGTATTTTTTGTGTAGATGTACTGATTTTTGTTGCGTGGACAGCTATTAGGAGTGAAGTTCGGAAAATAATGCTGTGGGTCTGAACAAATGACCTCCCAAGTGAGCAGTGGTGTTTTTAGGACAGTGAGCTGCCCCCAGCCTGAATGGCTACAGGAGCCCAGGGGCTCAGAAGAATCAAAGGGTAATTGTAACTTTAAAGGCAAATTGTAAAACAATTGGCACCTTCTCTCCATAGCTGGCACTGCAGATTTATCCCAGTGAAGTTCCTCAGGAGACCAGCATGCTGGAAAATGCACAGTTCTGGGAGAGGGTGAGGAGAACCAGCTTCTCACCACAGTCCAGCACCCTGGAGAAGTTTGCAATAGTCAGTCACAGCGGAGTTTGTACTCTCAGCCTGATGTAAACCATGAACATTTTGCTCCTGAACAGTCATTTTGCTGAGTGCCTCTAAATCAGTTTTTGCAGTCGTGCCAGATAACAAGCTGACAGTCAGTCAGCTTAACTTAAAACCCAGAGTGCAAGCTTTGCTGTCGTCAGTCCTGTGAGGCTGTTCTGGGGGAGGTGGTGTCTGCTCCACCCTCCCTCCTTGGGGTACTGCAGCTCCCTGTAGATTCTAACTGATGGCTGAACAGCACAAGGTACATGTCTGAATGTGTCATTACTGGTGTTTTACTGTAGTGACTGATTTATTATGAAAGTCTGTGGTTGCACTGAAATCAAAAATCCATATGGCTTGAGGAATGCAGGATAGGATAACAACCATTAGTGTAGGGTCAGTTTGAACCCTTAGGTGTTGAGTTGTCACCAAAAATATTTGATTTCCCTTGAATATACTATACAGTAGATTGCCTTTTTATTCTAAGCAAAAAACTGATATTGAATTAGAAGATCTTGTTATATATGAAAGAAACTTAAAATACTTAAAAGGGGGGAACAAAAGGGCAGTCATACAGAATGTGATATCTGAAACAAGAACCAAGTTAAAAAATAATTAGCTGTTTACTGGCCAACAAAAATAAGTCTGTGAGACCAAATCTGCCTACTCCTCTCCTAAGGCTCCTATACCAACTCATGGGAGCTCTACAGTGGAAATGTACATTTAATTCTGATTTGTTTTACTTGGCAAGTGTATTCCTCTAACCTTATTGATTTCAGCATTCAGTATTTTAATGCTGCATCTCAATAAAAGATACCTGAGATATAGTCAATCAGTCCTGAAAAATAATATAAATATCACTTCCATTTAATTATATGGCATTATTGCTAATGATAGATTAAGAAGAAAAGGGACCAGAACTGCAGATAGTATTACAGGGTGTAGGTAAGTCATGTATTTACATGGTGGCAAAAAGATATTTCTTGTTTTGTTCTCTATTCATTCCTGATATTCTTTCTCAGGCATTTTGATGTGAATTTATTCTGAGAGATGTTGAGTGATTTGGAAAGAAAAGATTAAGAAAACTGGTGAGTATTTTGGGTCTACTCTGCTTGGAGCACAGTAAGACTGAGATACCCTTACTATCCATATATTCTTCAGAAACCACATAGATTTCATTTTGGACTATATCATTTACTTGGAATGGTGGGTCCAGTTTTCAGACAGGCATCTGTATTTCAATTCATGTGTGTTTCTTAGGCCTGTTTGTTGATACATACAAATCTTTTAACAAAATGTTCATCACTTTCAACTGAATGTTTTTCTCCCTTTAAGAAGTGCCATATACAGTTTAAACCTCTACCATAAAATAGAAATGTAATGCAGGCTGTAGACTTTATGCTTGGAAAATCTGTGTACTTAATATTGCATTACATGTGGCTTATGAAGGTCTTTTAACTCCTTCATGTAATGGGGAAAAAAAAAGTACATTTTTCTTTTAGCAAGCTCATTACATTCCACAGAATGTTTAGGAATAGAAAAATTATGTACTATTCTAATCAATTCAATTCTATTCTGTTTGTTGCTACAGAGTCATTTTGGTGAAATCATGTCTTCTACCACTTTCTATGTTTTGGGTTTTTTTTGTCCCTGTTTCTCTCAGACAAACCTAATTTTTATCGTGTTATTTGATTAAATTAGATTGTCTTCACTGCAGTCATTTCTTCAGAGCATAAACAATCAAACCAGGTTTACTTAGTGTATTTAAAAGTGGTAGTTTAGAGAACACGTAATTTACTGAATTTCACCAGCAAAGCACAGCTTTGACTAGTCTTTGAACAATCCCTTAGCAGCCAAACTTAGGACTGGATTGGGGTATGTCTACATAAATCTATGAATGTATATTTGGATAGATTTTCCACAGCTCTTTGAAAAACTGGCCTCTATTTTATAAAGTTTGTAATTTTCTCAGTTGTGAAAACAGAAGTAAATGATCTGGTGACCTTCACCAGACCTTGCTCCTTCACATGCCAAACATCTCAAATTGAAATAATTTCTTTGTTGTAGTGACTCATTCAGTCGGAGAAAATGGATTTTACTCACGTGTATGTTTTCACCATCATAATGCTTTTGTGAACGAGTTAAATGTTATTAAACCCATTTTACAGCTGAAAAACACAGAGATAAAAGAGACAAGAACAACACTTTCAAAAATGACCTCTAAAAGCCATAAGTGCAAAAATTCAGGAGCCCCTTTTGAATGCAGATGTCAGTCATTTTGCCAGTGTCTCCTGGGAAATTTAGCAATATTGGCAATGCATCTTCTGAATGTGACTTTTTAATTTTATTTGTACCTTAACTGTATTGTTTCAAAATGAAAATAAATATATACTTTACTCATTAGCCATCAGATCTACTGAGAATAAATAATACAATACTGACTTCATCGTGCTGGTGAGCGCTGTGCTCCAGCCGTTTATTTAGTAGGGATGCTATTTATAGAAAGCTCCTTCATGTGATGGTGTTGCCAGTAACACAGATGTCCCTTGAATGCACTCTACTTTAAATAGAGGTGAAAGGCTAAGGAAAATATAAAAGAACCCACCTTTAATATTTCAATTTAACAATAACAAGCAGGGTGTGGCCACACTGAAACTGCAGCTTGTCGAATGCTTGGGAGAAGGGAAGGGTGGGAAAGCTCTCTGCTTACCAGTTCCACAGTCTCGTTAGTAAAAACACATCTGACACCAGTGATTGTGGCCTGAGAGATACAGTGAGAATGGGTGGTGCTTTCAGTTATTGCTGTGAATAAACATGTGGAATGTAGCTGTGGAATAAGCACTTTTATGAGTGTTAATGTACTTATATTTTAGAAGCTGTGAATGAAAACTCAAGAATTCTTGCCTGTTAAAAAAAAAGAAAAAATTCCTTCTTTAAAATACTTTTTTTGCCTCCAAGGACACTGTGAGGCTCTTTGCATAAAGCTTATCCTGAAAGTTTCTTCTTCATGTTCAATCTGCTGTTCTTAGTCAGGACATTGTGATATTTTTAGTGTTTAAAATGAGACTTGCTGGCTGCAAGTTACAGAAAATGCTGTCACTCCTATTTGACAGTGGTTTGATAGTGAATGAAATTCACAGGAATGTGAGTAGGTCAAAGACAGAAAAAATGCACATTTCACACATGGATAATTCTTCCTGGAATAACAAGAACTTCTTATTCATTTGGTTTTTGGGGGTTTTTGTGTATGTGTGTGGTGATGTTGTTTGGGGAGAGTGCTGGTTTTTAATTGTGTTTATGGTTTGTTTGTTTGTTTTTAACTACAGAGTAACAATCTGAGGTTTCTGTGAACTGAAAATGTAAGGCTTAAATAATATGCATTTACCTGAAATCAGCTTAGTAGAAGCTAAGCTAGCTTCATCCTAGCACTGGAGGAAAAAAAAAAATCACATATATTTCCAGCCAGAATAGACTTCCAGTAACCCACACTCACCCAGAACTTGCTCTCCAACATATGAGGTCACCTGGAACAAGCACTTGATTTTTTGAATTTTCCTTTTATTGGGGTTTATTCATTTAGTCCTGATTCAAGAGGAGTTAGAAATGAAGAAAAAATACGACTGCTGTATAGAATCACAGCTAATGTGTTCTGCTCTCCAGAAGGCTCTACCAAATAATTTCCACTCTGTTTTATCTAGCTATGAAGGAATTTTATTCTGAGAAAAGGGAGTGTTTTTCAGAGTGTGTAGCATGGTTGAGTGTCTGCCATAAAATAGATTGTTCATTCCTCCAAAAATGCTACAAGCAGGTTGTAGTGAGCCTAGTATCTAGACAGCTTTTGTCTGGGTTCATTCAACACATGGAAAAAATATTTCATCTCTCTTCTTCACAAACTGACACCACAAAGCCATTTCATATATTTTCCCTGACAGGTTGTTGTGTTGTTCAATACTGGATGTAGTCCTCCCTGACTTTGGAACAAGCTAGTAGACTTGAGCAAAACTCTTTCCTTTTCACAGTTAGAAGGGAAAATGTGATCATAGAAGAGAAAGTTAAATACCAAATAATGATTGGGCTCCTTGTACGGAAATGTCAAGCACACCTGCAGTAAATGACTCTGTTAAGCCTTGCTAGCAACATGCTACATGGCTATTTTTGATGCTTTCTATACCTTAAGCCCTCCTACAATAACTTCTCACCTGGTGAGAATTCAGTGGGCTGTCATCTTGAACAAATTAGTAATGCTGCCAATGGCACAAAATAAGAGTACCCCTCCATCTGGTTCATCTAATCAAAGCAGGAAAAGCCTTTCCAGAGACGAGCAGCATTAAAAAACTTCCAGAGAAATTAAATATTACAACTTTTTGTTCCTGCACCTTCCCATTGGGTGGGGGCAAGAGAGGAAGGAAGATCTACAGTCAGCTCAGAGCAGTCTATAGTGTTTCTGGAAAGAATGCAAAGTGCAGGGGTGTAAAATTTATTGCTATCTTAGACAGGAGTCAGGCTCTACTTGAACAAGGGAGATCTATTTCAGAGTTCACTACTGAACTGTGAAGGTAAAAGGAGAATGAGATACATTACAAAGATGTGCAAAAGGTGCAAAAAGCTTGACTTACCACTACTCTTTTTTCTCTGTGATTCTCTTCAGTCTGGTACTCACCTTAGCAGCTAGGAAGCAATAAAACATATTTTTACCCTGATCCAGTTTGCTTAACAGTTTGCTCAGATCGCTGCATAACCAGCACCTGAGAAAAGAAGCAGGGACATATCTGAACAAAAAAGTAAATCAATGATAGGAAAGTTTAGGAAATGAAATTTTGTCAGCGGTTCCTGATAAAATGAGAGCAGAAAATCTGCAAGCAGAAGCAAGTCCATCATAATTGTTGGACCAGCAGATCTTTGCCCCCTCCAACAGAGACTACTTTGAAGGAGTCAGCATATAATTTATGCTAAGAATATAGCTCTTATTCTTGTCAAATAATACTGCAAAGAGATCACAGTTTCCCCAAATTTACAGCTGGCAAATCATAAGTCTTTTCATATATATCTTATCAGAACTGGGACTGCTGCTTACTCACAGCGGCTCAGATGAGTGGCATGGAATTACCAGTCTTCTCTCATGTTTTTTATCATCTTTTGTGAACCAAGATGTCTGCAGATGCTTAGATATCTGGGCCTCAGAAGTAATTTCAACAAACAAGAGTGCCAGTACAATGTGACCACTTAAGTGGTCCTAGAAAATGCAAAGGACAGAGGAGATGGGTGATCCCTCATAATTGAAATCTTAATTATTGTTAACCATGAGTTAACTGTGAGTCACAGCACACCAGGGGTGCAACCATGAGCCTCAGGAGATCTGAGCTTAGTTTCCTGCTTTACCATAGATCTCATTCTCTGAAGCTGGACAAGTAATTTAATCCTCTTGGCCCTCTCCAGCACAGGGGTGATCAGCTCCGACCTTTTGCCTCTGTTGCCTCTCCAGACTAAGGGCTTCTAAAACGTGGCAGTCTGTCACTGCAGTGCCTAAGCTCTGTACAGCCTGATTAGACATGGGGCCCCTTGCACAGTCATCTGGCAAACACCATAACACAGTTCATAAATAATTATGTTTTACAATAGCCCTTTTCTTCAGTTCCCAAGGAGAAGACATAACACATTGTGTTAAAGGAACAACTCTCATCTGGTAATATTAAAAATGTTCTGAACTGCTCTCTAGTCACCCAAGAAGTCAGATGAAGTTGTAAAATCCCTTTCAACAAGTTGGTGTGATTTTAACCTGTCTTCAGGTCTGAGCTTGGAAATTCTTCCTTTGAAGAGATTTCCTTTGAAAAACTAAGGTATGAAATTAACTTCTCAAAATGTTCATGGTCTTTCAGGGTTTCAGGTTTTGTTCTAATATTTATCAATGCCTTTTGGCTTGCCAGAGCCTTTCTGGCTTGAATTCATAATTTAAGAGGGGAGGACAAATTCAGCTATTGCACGTACCTTTAATGCAAGGTGATTTATTGTATGTTCATTGCAAAATGACAGCAAATTACTGTCTGAACTGTCCAAGTACAGAGAGCTGTTTCTGTCAAATACTTATGGTATGACTGAACACATGCTCAAAGTAAGATCTTTGTTTAGTAAATATTGAATATTCCCTAGTCCTTTATATCCTGTCGTCATTTCCTTTGTACAGCTTGCAGCTGTAGTTTCAAGCCAATGTACAAAAGTAATTGGTTAGGCAGAGTTCAGAAGTGTGTTTAACTGTGTAACAGAGATATTTTTGATGTTTTTTCCTCTCAACAAAATTCTTGGAGTTCTGTATCCAAACTCTATCCTGCATCCAAACTAGTCTACACCGACATCTGTGTATAAGTCAGTAAATTAATTTGTTATCCATTTAATGAGTACAAATATAGTGTAATGCACATATAAATCTATAAATATAAATATACACACATACACATAAATATATATAAAGAGGTAGGGAACTTGGCTGCCATGTAGTCAGTTTGTGGTTTTGGAAAACCACAAGCTCTAGGGTGGAGATAGCCATTGTATTGCATTAGCTATTTTCTCACAGTTTAAGAAGCAGCAGCTCAAAACACTTTGGTCCAGACAGTAAAATACCCAAGAGTAAAGCAGTTCCTCCATGTAGACCCATGTGTTTCACCAGGCCTCTGAAAGGAGGTGAGTAGAAGAGGATGTTGGCTAATTTATAAGTGGTCACAGGGTCCTGTGTGTTGGGCAGGAATGGGAAAAGAGGGAAATTGTGCAGTGGTGAAGGCTTGTGAGGAGGAACATACACTGAGCTGTGTGAGACCTGGAGGGTGAGGAGAACTGTTCACCCTCAGTCTTCACAGGACTCACTCCATGGTAATGCTTCTGTATGTGCTGGGTTTCAGAACAAATATGGAAACCACAATATTGCAGGGTGCTTTTGTCAGCTTTGAGTTGTGGGCAGAGCACACAGGTTTTGGATTGAAATCTTTATTTCATTTTTTTCCCATAAATATTGAAATGGATTAATTTTTTATGCTTTTTTTCTGTTATATTGTCCCTGCCCTGTAAGTTTCCATTCTCTGATTTGAATGTGCAAGTGATTAACACCAAGACAGAGTTAATTAATTGAATAGTAAACATCTGTGTTAGGGCTGCTGCCTCTCTCAATTCTCACTGTCTTTTTAAGCTCTGCCAGAGGACTTGGGCTGTGTAGGGCTAGACAGAAGAGGAGTTTGGATGTTGTTAACATCTCTAAGTTGGGAAATGTACTGAAGATGTAAGTAGCACTCAAGTATCTGCTGAACAACTCTCACAAGGTAGCATGATTCAGCTCAGTGGCCTACAGGTGGAAGGCAAACCATTATTTTCACTTTCTCTGCCTTGTAGAATCTATATGTGCTTCAAAGCCGTGGGATGAAACTTAAAATTCTGAAAATATTTAAACTCATCACTTCCTGAGAGTTGTTCTGTAAATAATGACAGAAAAGTCACAGGGAAAAAAAAGGAATAAAAAACCGCCCAAACAACTGACAACTTACATGAGGCGGAATTCATTCTCAGTTCTCTGGAAAGCCTCCCAGCCTAAGCATAGCAATCCTGAATGGGTTATGTTCAGCAGGCAGCATCCTATTTTCCATCCTTACTAACTCCAATTGTTGTGATTCATCCAGAGATGGTTTTTTCCAGTGTTAAGATAATGGAACAGCACAATCTTCCATGAATATGAAAGTCAGAGCCTCTGACTGAAATTGAAATTATTCTTTTGACAGAGTAGCAAAAGAAAGATTATAAGTAACATAATCACACCAAGGGAAGCAATACATTTGCAGTGTCAAGGGTATCAAACCAATGATTAGCATTTTCAGTTTCAAATTAACCTCATTAGAATTTGTAACTGTAAAATCTCTTTTGAAAAATTACTTCAAAACTGTACCTAACTCCAGAGAAATTGCTGCAATTTGACCTCTTTGTAATAGCTTTATTTTTTTCCCCTTTTACTTTAATTCATTATGATGTCACCAATAAATACAATAATCTGAGCCTTCTGCCAAAATACTTCACAAAATGTTATCTGTCTTTCAGTGGGAGTGGGGAGAGGAGTTTTGTTTGTTTTTTAAAAAGTGAATTAAAAAAGAAAATAAATATTATATAGAACATGTATTTTCTGATTAAACAGTCTGAGGCCATGTTAAGAATTAAGAATTTTTTATTGGTGTTTCAGTGCCAATTCATTTACATCGCTAATTATGTTGCAGAAATAAACCTGTTTCATGAAGGCTCAGATCCTGGACCACAGCCCACAGCTTCACAGTCATATCTCCTCATGGGAATTTAAACACAATATTCCCCCAGGTGCTACAATGGGGTCAGCAGCTCTCCTGGGAGCTCTGTGGGAGTTGGACAGCCTTAGCACTGCTCACAGCAGATGCCATCCAGGGTACAGGACGGGAATACCTATTTATTTTCTCCAGGCAGAATATGAAGTAGGAGCAGATCAGTATAATGGCTTTTCTGCTCCCCAGTTCCCCAAGGCTGTTGCTCAGCTGGAAGCAAGGGTGGGTGAGTCAGCAGTGTGTCTCTGTCCTTAAGGTGTCCTTATCCTCTGCACTTGTTTAGGCAATCAAACTGTAAGACTTTTCATTCAGATTCATGACGTGGTGGTGAACATACTTCACTGCTATTTCCAGAATAAAAAGTTGTCAGTGTAGCAAGAAGGGTGGCTCTAACAGCACAGATTTTGAGGAGTAATTTTTTCTTTCTTTTTTTAAGACTCTGGATTGAGCTCTTTCAGTGTTATCTGGCTCTCTCACCTGCAGCATTAGCTCCTTTCCAGCTGCACTCGCAAGGCTGTATTTAGTTTGCAAGGTTCAATGTTAGCTCGAGGTTGGGCTCCGACCATGGTCAAGAAATGTAAATATGTGAAAGGCATGTGAACACATTTGGGAAATACCATATGGTGTTCTTCCTCCTCCCCATCCTTGCTAGTGAAAGCCCACTGACATTTTTGTAGTGAATTCTCTAGGAAAGAACAGATAAGCACTAAGACAAAACTTCAGCATAGCCAGGCTCAAGCTCAGATGAGAGTTTATCCGTCCTCTGAAAACCTTAATCAGGCAAAGCTTGTGGGACTGGTGTTTGCTGACTTATTGTTTCTGCCTGTCTTTGTGAATCACAGAAAGAAACAATCTCAGTGCTCTCAGAGATGCATTCAGGGTGTTTATAGTGGCTCTTGGGGTATGTCTGTCTTGCATAGTAGATACCTGTTGTGGCTACAAGCAAGTTTCCTCCAGAGCCTGGAGCAGCACAGCTCTGTCAGTGGGGCTTTGCATAAAACTGCTTGTCATGTGCTTCTACCTCTATTGCCATGCTCGGGGCAGTACAGTTCTGCTGCCTTGTGCAGGAGAGTGGAGGTAACTCTCAAACAGTTCTGCCTTGTGTGGAGAACAAAGCTTTGCTGTCCTCACACATACTTAGGATTTCCTCTAATATCAGTTTATGCAAATGCTTCAGCTAATTGTTGCCTTTCATTTTGACAGGAGAAGAACTCCCATCCTTCCCACCAGAGAAATGAGCCCTCACTGTTGCTATCAGTGCTGAAGTATGGTCATGGAATGAAAGAGCTGGGGATCTCCCAATAACTCAGCTTCTGATAAAAGAGACTAACATCCACCAGTCAGGTACGATGTAATGCTCATGTTCTTGCTCTAGAGATCCTATTCTGAAATACCCAAAAGCCCAGCATCATGCAGGATGCCCTGGAAGCCCCACTGCTTACTGGGAATGGCTGCTCTCAGTCCTTTTCTGCCAAGCTTCCCTACTAGCCCAGAATTTTCTCCTTTCTGCCAACAGTGTGTTGTATGGGCTCTAAAGAGGGCAAGAGATACATGTTTCAAATCTAATACAAGTACAAAATTCACAGGACTACTGCTTTGTACATCTTCCAGTGAACTCAGAGTTCTATTGCAGTGCCCAATTTCCATTGATCATTTGCTGATTTAAGGGACTCAATTCCACAACCAAGTCTCCTATGTAGCATGTGACTGGCTGGATTCTAAAAGTTTAAATTGAGTTTGCTATTCTTCAGTTTCTCTTGTCTGAGAAATCCCCTGGTAAAAACAGTGCTTGCTTTTATCTCCTTTCCTGCTTCCTCAGCTGTGGTGGGGACACACAGACCGTTTGCTTCTCCCAGTTTCCTCCAGCCCATTTGAGCTGTACCTATGGCCACCTGGTTCATGAGTAAGGCACAGAGGTGACCCAAAACCACCTAATTTAAGGTTAAAATTCCTATTCGTAGCCACATTTTCTAAGGTAAAGCCTCATCCACCTCTTTTCCTTCATTCTTATTCCTACTTTTTTCACACTTTCAGGCACAGCTCTGTAAAAGCTGTTTTCAGTGTTCATGTAAACTTAAACAGTTGGCATTTGGTCTCACTCCCACCCTGCAGTTCTTTATTTCTTTAGCTGTGATCCTACATCTGTGTGTGGGCTTGTGTTAGAAACTGGAGCACTGACATGGTACAACAGCTATCGGGGAGGGGAGGGGAGGAAGGGAGGAAGGAAGGAAGGGAGGAAGGACAAACTTGTTAAATTGACTTCACCAAGTTCTCTTAGAGGATGCACCTTTGCTCCATGCGTGGCTTTCTCTCCCTCCTTCTCCATTTTTACCCACCTGAGCAGTCCCACCTGTCCCTTGAAGATCACATTTCTTGTAATCAGCTCTTCACATCCTGTGTGTGCAGATATATAATATCATGTCAACAAAGTCTTCAGTCTTTGTCCTGTGCCCCTTTTCATCAATACAGATAAAAGTGTACTTGTACTACTGCGGCATGTAGCACACAGAAAACAAGCAGCATGTCAAGTTAAACCAATTACAGCTCTGTATTTAAGGAGGATGTGTTAACGGGGCTTTTCAGGCAAGTGTGTTAGCCTCTAACTGCTCATGGGGGACGCTGGGTGGTATAATGATAGAATTTTCACATGACCAGAATTTCATTACATCATTTGTTAGCATATGGAATGTCACAGGGGAGTTCTACTTTATTTAACATAGTAACAATGAACAGCTGGCTGCATTACAGTCCTCTGTGTCAGCGAGGATACAGTCAAAATATATTAGCCGAGTTTAAAACATTCAAATTACTTTTTTGTAGGCTGGCCAGTATGCCCTGTGAGTGAGCAAAAACAAGGAAAAGACAACTCGATAGTGGAAATAAAATGTCAAACATAATGAGAGTCTGAGCACTAAGCAGAAGAAATGTTGGCATGAAAGGTGTTAGAGGGATTTAACCTATTTAAGGGATGTAGATTTTAAAGGTATCTAGTTCCCAGGACTGCTCTGTTGTCTACCAGGACTTTAAGCCAAGAGTTAAATATGATACAATGTTGATATCACTATTCTGATAAAATTATGATTTTACTTGCCTGAAAATTCCAGTGTTAAAAATGTCAGCTGTTAGCTCCTTTTGTACCCTGTGAATTTCATAGGGACATTTGATCATTCCCAGCTACTGGCATTCCCTTGTCTATCAGGGTTGTTCTGCAGCACCTCTCCTCCCTTGCCCTCCAGCCATATCATACAGCATCACTGCTGCTGCAGTGAGAGCAGGAGACATCTCTGACAATTTTGAAATGTATTATACAGAGAATCTAGAACCTTCTGCACACTAGCACTGTGTGATGTGTCCCAGAAGCTGGTATGTGCAGTTGCAGCCCCTGTAATGGCTAACAGACTGTGCTACTGTAGCTGCTTCTTTCTCAGTCACTCCTGTGCAGCCTTTATCAAGTTTCCTCGCTTTTCCAAGTCTCAGCTCATCAACTCGAGAGTTAGGTTTGAGCACAATTTTCTCACACATTTTGACAGATGGATGGAGTTCTGTGATCTATTCCACAGCAAAACAGAAATACCCTGCACAAACTCCCATTCATATAGGATTTTTAGTGAAGTATACACAGTATTATACAAGTTAATAATAGGAAGAAAGGGTCACTTCTTGACAGTTTGTGGTATTACCCACAGACCTTTTCAGAGTGCTTTGAAAATGTAGTTTTACAAGCTGAAAAGGACACTGTGTTCCCACAGTTGCTATAAAAGATCTTTTCATAATATTAAAACATGGGATTGACTGGAAGCTTTCTGTCATGATTGGCCTGATTTTTTTGTTGTTATTGTGTTCGGTATGCATGTTTATACCTTGGCATTTGTATTTTTCTAATAGTCAGTAGAATAACACTGCCATTAGCTTTTCTTGCCATTAGGCACAGCTAGACATTTTCAGCATGTCCAGTCTTACAGGTGCTGGTGTCTTTGGGCATTGATGTTCACATTGCTTTTTCCTCAGCTCACCTGCTATTCTGCTTTGGAGACAGACAGCAAAAACAAAGCAAGGGTATCCAGACAGGGCCTTATAAACCACTGAATGACCAAACACTTGGGGTTCTGTTACACAGTTCAAAGTAACTTAGTCATAGTTAAATGCCAAGATGGAAGGGGATTCATAATTGGGAAAGGAAAGAAAGAAGCAAAATGCAGCAATAGTCTTGAGGTATCACATTCAAATGAGGTTTTCAACAAGATGTCCCTGTTTAAGGCTGAACAATTGGAAAAAGGACTGAATGATATCTTAGAGATTTTTTTTTCCCCTTCAGAAACACTTTTTGATCTGTGAAAGACACTGAGAAAGAAACACTTTCCTCAGCCCAAGATAAAGTGAAACAAAATTCATCTTTATGGTTCCTCTGAAACAAATATAAAGAGACTGACACTGTCTCACATCCCACAGTCACCGATGGGGAAAGTGAGGATGAAGGTGGTCAGCGTGGGTGAAATCTGCTTAGTGCATTGACTTCCTACTGCTTGGGTCCATAACTGACAAATGCACTTTTGAAAATGGATTGGGAAACACAAAATGCAAAGGTTCTGCCAGCCTCCAGCAAGAAAATGACATTCCTGCCTTTCAAGCAAGAGATATTGAAACACAAAGCTGCTATTTTTAAACACCGCTCCTTGTGCAGAGGTCTTAAAATGGTTTATTTACCTAACACAAACATGACTAGAATCTGTGTGAAGGAAGGTGCCTGCCTCCTGCAGCATCCCAGCTGAGCAGACAGGCAGTAGGACATGCAGGCAATGCTGGTTACAGGAGGGATGAAAACACTAAGTTGACTCTGCTCAGTCTTTTGGTGGGAATTAGAGTAAGAGATGTAGCATTTCATGTTGGCTTGAACATTTCAAATTACAGAGAGGACACAAATGTAATGAAAATTTTATTGTCTTCAGAATAATGGGAAGAGATCTATTATGGTTTCTGTGTGACAACAAATGCTGTAATTAACACTGCACTACAAAAACAAGTGTTACAAGAGCTATTTTAAGGTTCTCAAGCTCTGACAAATTCTCTTTTTTAGCTTTCTTGCTTCCTCTAACAGGTGATTTTTAAAAATCGTAATCACAAGCCCTTATTAAGCTTGTTTTTAAAAAAGGTAGAAAAATAAAATACATATTTTGATTCCAGTTTGCATAATTTAACAAAAATAGGTTTAGAACGACCACAGTAAGGTTCAATGGGAGAAAGTAGCTCATATATAGCATTTTCTATGCCTACATTTTTTAGATAAAGAACAGCTTACCACAGTTGTTGCCTAAAATTATGTGTCCTAAACATTTAAGCACTGAAGAGCTAGCATGTATTGCTTGATATTCTCATTTTTACAATTTAGCATTGCCATTATAATAAAGCTTTGATGTATAATATCACTTTAAAAAGACAGTCACTCTTCACTGCTTGCTCAGTTAATGTTTTGCTATATAGGGATGAAGTTAAGCATGTGCTTAATTGATGGGTCAGTTTATCTGTCTGCACTATTTGTGTAAATGCAGTGCCACAAGGGACATTTCAGCCTGGGACATTCTGGTGCTCAGCAAGAGCTGATCCCAGGTGTGTTATCCTACCTGATGGGAGGATACACAGTATTTAGAGTTATAGTGCTAAACAGTCTGCAAGGAAAATATTTATAAACCATACTGTCCTTAACCTCTGTGTTTTCATTATAGCTATTTTCCAGACACCAAAAGTTGAGTTTATTTTTTGAAAGAGACTCCACAAGGATAAACTAGAGCATAACTTTTTATTATTTGTAAATGTTACATGTTTTGCTGAAGAGCAGTATCAAAACTTTACACAGGACATTGAATTCAGTGATGGTAAGAGAAAATGATCCATCCTCCCTATGCAGAAAGCATTATGTCACAAGGGATGGAAACAAAGAGCTCTGGGGGACTGGGATAGGCAAAACTTCCCTCCTTTCACAGGAAATGGGTGAAGCCTTGCTTGAAATTATTATTCAGACGTTTTGTGCTGTGAAGGAAATGTCTCCTGATAGCACAAGCTATTGGCTTCCTGTTGTGAACTAACAGTTTTGGCATAACCAAGAATGGACAGGAAGGGCAAATGATTGGGGGTCATTGGAAGAACTTGTGTTAATGAAAAGACCAGACCAAGTAAGTGGGAAGAAATTTGGCCTGGAAAAGGAATTGAAATTAAAATGGGGATGAGGGAAGGGAGAAGAAAGGGGCTCAGATACTGATTGCCACAGAGGAAAGAAATCTTCGTGGAAATAAATAATAACAAAAAATGTCCCACTTGAAATGTTCACAGGGTTAGCAGGGGGAACTCTGTTGTTGGGCAGGAAGTATTGCAGGGGGAGAAAGCCCTTTGTGTTCTACCTCATTAAGAGCCTGATTCAACAAATATATATCCGGCTTCTACACTGAGGAAAGCAATTTTTGGAAGTTTTCACAGATGCGGAATTATTTTGGGTTCTTTCAACCAGGACCTTGTAATAGAGGCACTTTCAAGTGCTCTTTTTCAACCAGGGTGTATAAATAGCAGTGCCAGCAGGTCCCTGCAGTGCCTGAGCGCTGGGCCAGCTGAGCGTGCACCTCCCAGGCAAAGGGAACACGGGACACGTTCCTGCCTCAGGCCTCCTGCCCAGGCTTCCCTCGTCTTTCCTGAGGCCTTTGGGTATCTGTGCCACCCTCATGGGTTTGCTGATGCCCCTGCACAGGCCCTGCTGTCCGACCCTTCAGCTCTTCTCTGGAGGGAACAGCGCAGAGTTGGATTCAGCTCCAGAGCCGGATTCAGCTCCAGAGCCCCGAGCCTTGCCCGGGCACACGCGCCGCAGGCAGGGCCTGCAGGATGGAGGGCATGGCAGGGGCACCCGCACCGCAGGCAGGGCCTGCAGGATGGAGGGCATGGCAGGGGCACCCGCTGAGCTCTGTCCTGCCACCCACAGCATTTCACTGCCAGCAGCAAAAAGGAAATCTAAAAATCTCTCTGGTGTCACACAGCTCTTTTTAAGATGGCAGCCTAAGTTTCACTTCGAGCATTCAAAATGCCACTTCTAAAAATCAATGAGATCTGCTTGGATTTTTGTGTTACATACTTTTGGCAGCAACCATTTGCACCCTGGAAAGATTATTTTGATTGTATGGGAATTCAGGTTGTAGAAAATGGCTGCCTGGTTCAGAAAAAAACAGGAAAAGTCACTTTGTTTTCACCGACTCTTAAAAGGCCACCTCTAAAAAATCTTTTACAATGCCAAACCCACAAGAGTTCGTAAAAATGTGCCTGAATTTGTTTTTGGATTTAATTTATATTGAGTTTTTGAAACCATATACAACATTTCTGCTTTCTACTCCTAGAAAAATACAAACTTCAGTCACATTGGTATCATGCTTTTTTTTAACATCTCCTTTTAAATATTTTTGTTTCCATTTAGGACTGCCAACATTACCATGGAAACCCCCAAAAATAAAGACTTTCCCAGCCTTGCGAGAGTACACCTGCAAGAGCAAGAATTGCCTATCAAAAGTGACTTCTTCGTTATGGGTGTCACCTAAGGACAATTTGTGTGGTCAGTATGACTTTTTATCTCAAAATGTATTGAAATTATATTCTTAGCATTGATACAATTTGATACCTTGCCATGGAACAGGTAACAAATGTCTTTTGCTATCCAATAGTGCTCTCTTTCATATACTATCTCAGTTTCAAGAGAAAAACCAGCTCTTGACAAACTGTAGAGCTGAGTTTGGAAGCCCTGAAATAACAAGATGAAATAAGTATTCATCTCAGTGAGACAAACATGTAAAATGAAGATCTAATAAGCTGTTTTAATATAAATCATTCCACTGGCTTCAGAAGGACTTGGATCAGAGTTACAATGAGAATTGCAAGAATTCATCTGCTGCTTCCTAGTAGAGAGGTGGAGCATATTTACTAGTGAGCAGCTGGCTACTATTAAAACAGATCTGTTTAGACTTTTCAACATTGCTAATTTTATACTGTTTTTTGTTTTGTTACAGAATTGATCTGAAATTTTGTAATTGTAGCTAGTTCTGTGCAGTTTTCAAATTAACAACAAAAAAACTTTAGTCAATTACAATGGCTTAGCATGTATTTTTTCCAAGCAGAAGGCAGCTATGGTGGTAGGACTGAGTTCAGACAATCTGGCAGTATCTATGAATAATACTTCAAGACAATGTTCTTGTGATAAAAAACGCTCAAACCAACAAGATATTTCCATTCTTTGGTGCCTACTCTCTGTTCTTAACTATATGAATTGTATATTCTGCTTGCCAAATTGTTAAAATTTCCAGTATATGAAGGCTTTTGATTTGTGTACCTTTCTGCAGTGTAGTGGCAATTTGACAGCAAGTCTGCATCAGTAATGAGCACCACTGGGAAAATAGAGATTTTTTTTTGTTTGTTTTTGTGTATTAATGACTTTCCATGATTCCAAAACCAATGAATAACTGAACTTTAAATAATGCTAGAAATACACCTTTGTGTTATTACCAATAGCACAGGAAAATCCCCTACCTATTTTTTTGTTGTTAAGCATACTGAAAAACCTAATTTAAATGCATTCAGGTGTCACCAAGATTTGCTTTTCACTACTGTTTTAATGAGCAAAGTCCTTGGCAGAACTGTTTTTCAGCACAGACAAATCTCACAAATGCTAACTGTAACATCTGCATGGTATGTTTAATACCAAACAATCCTGTTCAAATCAATAGGCACCTTGGGAAATTAGATGCTATTCCACTTGAACAGGAGCATCAGACCTCAGCTCTCCAGGAGTATTGAAGTACTAAAGGAAAGAAAAACTTCAGTCTTCAAACAAAATGTTTGCAGTACAGAGCTGAATCTAAAGAGGGAGAGATTCATTCAAGCAGAACATTTAGCTGTATGTGACAAATTAGTGTCATGACTGTTGCGCCATCTCTGACTATAATCTCATCAGAATATTGTACTTTTTCAGGACTGGAGCTTCCTGTTGTACAAATGAAAAAGTTTCCCAAAGAAGTCTGGTGTTTGTAAGAAGAAATCTTTCCAAAAGTGCACAGGTACTATCAACAAGATACAAGCATGTTGAAGTAATTTTTGCTGAATTTACCAGCTTGAAGTACTGCACTATCAAAGTTCTGGATATTTGCAGTCATTAAGGTTTCTGTATCACAAGAGGAATGTTTCCCCAACAAATTCAAATGCTGTCCATACCCACTGCTTCAGTTTTTGCTCTAGGTTAAGTAGGTGGTTATTTAGTGTTGCTAGAAGCTGTCGTATTACCTATGCTGCTCACCAAAGAGGTGCTTGAGTTTCAGCGTTAGGCAGGGAGTGTTACTGTGTGTGCATTTGTGCCCAAAAGCACCATTGCAAAAGCTTTGTTGCCTGTGTTCACTGATACCCGTTAAGGTGGATTGGTGTTGCAGATGGCAGCAGAAGTTGAATTTCCCTGGGAAGGTGGGTAGGAGTGGCAATGAGATGAAACTGGGAAAGGGTTATAAGTGTTTTAAGTTCCTCTGTGGCAAATAGTGTAGAAACTGTGGCTAGGTTAAATGCATGAGGGGTTACCAGGTGGGGTTAATTTTTCAGGAATGAAGTGGAGAAATGAAAATTAAATTAATTGTAGAGGAATTTCTAAACTGGCATGGCATCGAAGTCAGTCATTGTCAATGATTCCTCTTCCTTTGGCTGGATGCTCTCCACAAGCTGCAATTCCCCCTCCTACAGTGTTAAAAATCACTTCTTTTCATTTGTGCATGCTTTCTGGAACTGATGAGATTAAAACAGCATAATAACACTTCAACTCAATAGGGAATGATTGCAACTGAAAAGCATTTATTTATTTGATGTGAATCATTCTGTAGCACATTTAGTTCCAGATTGCAGATGAGGTTTTCTTTTAGAGGTTTACTTAAATAGAAGTGAGTAGTCATCCCTGGCACCTTTACTTTGCTAATGCAGCCTTCACACACCTCACTTTATAGTGCTGATGTACTGCAAAAGGACATCTAGGATAGATCCACCTATTCTAGTGTTTATTGTTACTACCTGGAGTCTTTGCAGTTGTTTATGAGGATGCTGGTCAGCATAAAAAATAAATAATAATGCAATACTAGTATCATAGAAAAGGTTACAAACAAAGAAAAAAGAGTGAGTTTTGTTGTAATGTCAGTCTGATGGCTCCACCTTGCTAGTATTTTTTTTTAAATGAGCTAGACTTTAAATAGTCACAGTTTTGTCTAAAAATACAGTAGATATTTTATAGGGAAAGTTTTCTCTTAATTAAGAGGACTGCTGAATTGTGGGGAGAATAATTTAATATTATGGTAACCATAATATTTGACTTTTAACTGCATTAAAAAAGAGCACATTTAATGACAGCTTTCTTACACTAATGCCCAGCAAGCTTTGGCTTTTTTTTTTTTTCCAACATAGTTAACAGTTCAGATTAGATATTTTTATTCCAATTTACATATGTGCCAATCATTGCAGGATGGAACTAACAATTGTGTTGTAGCAAGAGAGAAACAGAGTTTGTAGGAAAAGAACATACACCAAAAAAAAAAATCTTTTTTTAGGCCAATTAATATAATTGGAAAAAACGGGCAGGCTTTTGGGCTCAACGTCCTTTCTCTGGATCTGAAAAGGAGTGGCAGGATCTAAGATAGAGACAGATTAGGCCCAGTTCCTCTTAGTTTAATCTAATTATGTTAGTTGGGCCACTTGAGAGATAAGGGTACTTAGCGTGTGTACAGCAAAGCTCCCTTCCATGTTACAGCAATCATTTTCTGCAGGGAAAGGTTGTGTTGCAAGGAGAGCTACACAAGCCTGTACATCACTTTTCAGAGAGCTCCTGGGGTCCCTAATTGCTGGCACACAGCCACCATTCTGGCAGCACACACAGCATTGATGGCCAGGCACTGGAATCCCAGAGCTGCAGTGTCCCCAGACGAGCCGTGTTAGCATCACCCTACAAGGTTTGCATATTGGGCTCCCCTGGAGCTGTGGCTTCATCGGAGGCTGTCTGACTGCTGAGGAGCCCAAGTCCCTCTCAGAGACTGAGAGCAGCTCAGTGCCCATGGTTTTGGGAACCCCTGCGGAGTCTCTCCCTGAGCTGGTGGGTGGACAAGATTCCATCCAGGCAAAAGGATGGATTACCAATGAGCCTTGTTCCTTGGCATCTGGAGGTACTGCTACCACCAGGCTCATTTCTCAGCTTGATGAATGCTTTTGTAGTAATGATTTTGGCAATAGTTGTGGCTGCTCCCAGTCATTCTTTTAACAATTTCCATTACTCTGGCCAGTTATTTTCAGGGCCTTGGCCTTTTCTTTCAGAGCTGCACGTTTTTATGTTTCAAGATCTCTGAACAGTGATTTCTATGAGCATGTCCCTTTGTGGCTGCTCCTCATCATCTTGGAGCAGTTTGCATACAGCACGTGCCTTTGGAACGGGCTTGTGACAAAGTGACTCAGACAATGCTGCTCTAAATAATCTTCCCACGGACAGTGAGTAAAAAGGAGACAAGTATCAGCTCTCCATTTTGCTGGACAAGGCATGCACACTAAGCACAGTCAGATGGAAAGTAATGTGGGTTTCATAGTGGTGTCAGTAGCAGACCCCAGCTGTTCCCTCCAATATAGCACACATAGGGAGTCCCCATAGAGGGCTGGGTTTCAGCTCCATTATACTCTACAGTTTTGTCTATATTTAGGGTTTTTTCTGCCCCAACAGGCCCCTTCTTGTATTTTAAGCTGAAAGAAAAGTCAGCAAACAAATACTGAGTCTATACAGGCTCCAGGAAACAAAGCTGTCATTATAGGATATGCAACTGCTTTTTCTGAAGCATTGCTAAGTCTTATTCTCTCTGATCCGTACACACTGTCCAGTTCACATCTTAGACCATTGGGGGAAGAAGTTCCCAAACGTGCTTGAAATACTAAACTGGTCCCAGGAGGAAAAACCTAAACAAACACTATCCCCCTCACTGAACACACCCCATCCTCCCCTAACCTAAGCAGCCACTGACACTCTTATCACTTTCTGCCAGCAACTCTGTCTTTTTCTTCGAAGTCAGGCTTACACTGCTTGTACAGTTTTTTGCCACCCCTGTACATTGCATGCCTCAGTTACTGAGCCAGCTGTGTGCTGCTGATTCTTAGAAGGGCTTTCTCACACAGAAAGAATTCTGTATAAAGATGCTGCTGCCCTAAGACCAGGTGGTGACCAGTGGTGACTGATCCTTAGGTCATCACCGGTGACTTGTGGTGACTGGCACCATTCGTTACACAAGGGGCCAAACAGCATACAGAGATTTTGGCAAAATTGCTTCTGAATGACAAGTTTCCTATTATCAAGCTTTACCAGTGTATGTACATATCATAGTAAAATGGACCAGGCATCTCTAATTACCATTGCTAACTCACAAAAGTAGGGTCAGCCAGTTTTAGCCTCTTGACAGAGGAAGTTATAATAAGAATCAAAGCTGCAGTTGGTGAAAGTTATCAGTTATTATCAGAATAAACACATTTCAGATGCCATTTCCTTGAATATATGGTTAATAGTTTCAAATCTTAGAAAGCATGTGCCAGCTCCTCCCCATCATACAGCGGCACCAACTCCACAGTCTTCGGATTCGGTTCAAATCTTGTTTTCTGTAAGAACTTTTGCCAACACGTAGTTAGGCAACAAGAATTCCAGTAACATGACAGACAAACAAAAAGCAAGCAGGTAAGGATCTAAAGCCTTAGGAAAGATTGGATATGTTTTCAGCACAAACAGGACCGTAGCAAATTAAGCAGGTTTGCTTAAATTGGAGCCACAACCTAGCTTCTTTCCAGGTGGCCCTTGCAGACAAATTGAATCCAGACTGTCTAAAAGTGCTGTGTCCTCACTTCAGGCCACATCAGCCCTTATCAGAAAGGCCACAGGACATCTTGTCCGTCTAGCCTCAAACATATGGCCTCATCACAAGGGCAGATGGGATGTAGGGAGGTGACAGGGACAGGTAATGCTCAGAGCTTGCCAGAACTGCAGGATAAGGGTCAGATGCTTGGAGAGAACTCGAGTTTTCTTCAAGTGTGCCAGTTCATCAGTCCCAAAAGTGATGCTGGCACCTGACTGGGAGTTTAATTCAAAGCAGTAAATTTGTTCTTTAGGCTGTACTTAACTCACTGAGCTTCCTTATCCACCGGATCAAGGAAAGCCCAAAAAATTACACATTAGGTATGCACAGTTTTAGAGCAAATGCAAATACACACTTTAAATGTCATATCAATGCAGTGGATTGCATTCATAGCATGCAGGCGGTCTACTTAAACACCAGCATTTTCTTCTCTGAAATGCATATGGAATTTATAATGGCCAGCTAACATCAGGAAGTTCTTCATGCTCCGAGGCTGAAATACTTGTATATTATACTTGTATATTGTGCTACCCCTGAAGACTCATAGTAAAACAAAATACTTCACTGCCTACAGAGAAGACTCCTCTAGGCTTTAAGGACATATAACTTCCAATTTAAGCTTTACAAAAGGGCTGATACGTGCAGTGTGACTAAGGCTCAATACTACCCTGATGTATGTCTGTCTGATGAGGTGCCTTTGGCACTGCTGTAGCATTACAAACATGTACCAGTAAATCCACCTCTGAAGGCAGTTCATCTCTCTTGGAAATGAAGTTCATCTTTCACAATACAACATGGTCTTCTAAACAGAAGGAGAAGGAAAAAAACATTTATCGTTCCTGTGCCAGGCAGAGTTCAACTTGAAAGAAACCAGGTGAAATGTGTATCATTCATCTAAGGAACAAATCCACACTACAGATTTGTCTGAGAGACAAGTGAGTGTGATCCAAAAAGCTATCCATTTCAGAATGGGAGACTTGAATTCAGTCCAACCAGAAAATGCATGCTGAGTAGCATCCATTTATTCAGAGTAGTAACGGTTTCTTCTAAAAGCACACTGCCTTGATCACTGTGTTAAACAAGTATATTTAACCAACAAAAATTCCCATCTTTGCAAATGCAGGCTATCTGCCAGTTCCACAAAGGGATTTTTTTTTTTCTAAATAGCTACTGCATAAGGGCTGTTGCCTGCAGAGCAGGTTTTGTGTGCTCAGCCTACTGCGATCATCAGGTCTGAGTGCACAGTAAATGGAATTCACAAGCCTTTCCAAGTCACCTCCTGTGTAAAGCCCTGAATAGACAGTCCCAGAAGTGAAGTAAGGAACAACTTCCCTCTCCGCCCCTTTGGGCAGCTCACATACATGCTTTTAGAATACCTAAAACAAGAAAAACACCTCCAGCCACTTCACTGGGACTGACAGAAACAGAACGGAAATGAGAAACTGATTAAGTGGAGAGCCAGCTTCACACACAGAGAAACTTCCAATTCTTGTTTCTAATGACTTTTTAGAAAGTGTTTCATTTTTGCTTGTATTCCCTTTAAAAAAAAAAATCTTGGCTCATGAGCTCTCAGTGCCTACACAGATGAAAGCTGTGAGAGGCCTTAAATGACTTCAGCAGGAAACTACTGGGAAGGGGAGGGATCTGTTTTCTGACAGTCCCATTACACATTTCTAGGAAAAATCTTTTCAAGTTCTGTGGACGAAAACGAAACAGAATTACAGCGCTGCCTCTCTCTTGGAGACAATCGAAACAACACTTTTCCTGCTCCCATGCTGGAGTGCTGCAAAGTAATGCCCTTCTTCTTTTTGTATCTGTCCTTCTCTCTTTCCCAGGAACTTGGGGTTAGGAATAGCATTTCAGATTGAAGAAATTGTTAAAATCAATGCATTCAAAGTTTGCTCAAATAGGACCCATGTTTATTTCAGGTAACCTTGAGGAATACTTTGTTCTGCAGTTACATCATAAATCCTTCTGCCATTACCCAAACCCCTCACAAACTGTTTAGTGAGCTCAGGAGTTTTTCACTTAGTAGTGATGACAAAGCACTCAACTACTGCAAAACCCATGGCAGGGAAGCTGAGCAATAACAGATGTCAGCCAAATAGATCACTGGGGTGGAAGGTCATCCTCAAACAGTATTTTCATTTTTCCCCAATTGGTAAATTGCTCTGGGAAAAATCCTCTTTTTTAGTGTAACATAATTAAAAATTAGAAAGTCACCAGCACTTACACAGAGCTGCAATTCCTGGTCGTATTGGGAATTTTAACTGATGTCTCCACCCAAGCTGCGTGTGGAACCAATGTAATGGCTAACGCAGTTCAGAGCTTAAAATGGAGTGATGTTGCAGCTCCAGCTGTTTTTATAAGTCAGTACAAATCAAAGAGATTTTTGGAAGCCTTAGAGAAGAAATAGAAACAGAGTTGAGGAATGGTTCCTAGTCTGATGATGTGCACTAAGGAATATGTGAGTGACAGTGTAAAAAACAAGACAAAAGTAAAGCATCACTGGACAGTGTTACATAGTGCCATGCTCAGGACCAGGACAGCCACACGGAAGGGATGACTGCTGGGACACACCTCAGGGGAAACAGGTGCATTATTTTTTAGCTCTGTTTTCAGAAAAGGCACAGTCCTCAATATGGAAAGGCGAAGATACATGACAGCCTGGGATAGACAACACAGCTTCTGTTCTGATGAAGAAGAAAGGTTCACTGTGAGTAGACTTGGCCCAACCGGCCTCAACAGTTACTGTGACTCGATGTGCTCTATAAATCCCTCAGTTATCAGAACCACAGCTCCCTATTTATCAGCTGATCCAAGGTAACTCTGCACGGGCTTTTTTTCTTCCCTGAGCTGTATTTTTTGACCAAACAAGTTTCCACCTTCTTTCCTAGTCCTAACGTGCAGAGACCCAAAATCACTGGCAAGGCACAATGATGACAAGCATTTACCTTATTACCAAATACATTTCTGTGTAAGTCCCTCTTATAAGCAGAAGTTCTCAACTAGCTGCTAATCTGATGCAGATTTTTAGCAATTTAATAATTACTTAGTATTTAATGAGCATTTAGTAGTAACTTGGTAGATCTGCTCTCTGTGTGGAGATGTTAAGAGACAAAGAATTTACCCAGTGAAGAGAATGATGATATAAACTCTGTCCCCACTGAAAATAAAGATGATTTGCTACCAACATCAGTGCTTCATATTTGCACAGTGTACTTGCTGTGCATTTAGAAAATAAGTAAATAAATAAATAGGCAAATGAAGTATTTGACAAGAATTAAATAGGGGTGAAATAACCATAAAGCACTTCTGGAGCTTTCATCCACAAAAACAAATTTAAAAGGTTGATTATACAAAATAAAAAATCCATGTTCCTTTGAAAAGTCAAGACATCCAAACCTCAGGTAACAGAGTTCTTAATTAACATTACAACAACCCCTCTCAGAACATGTTAAACCTGTACCTCCCAGTTTCATATCTGCAGGTAGGACTCATTCTGCAAACTGGATCTAACTAGGAACAATTTTGCTGAGCACATTCTAAAAGGCTAAAATCCCATCCCCCACCCCCCCTCCAAAAAAAATGGTCTAAGAGAGATAATTCTGTACTTTCTGGAGTGGTGATAAAATTAAATAGTTTGAAAATAATATGCTTCAGGCTCTCAAGAGTCCTCAAACACACTACTACAAATACAACAGCATTTAAAATTACTAGGTGGAACTTATCATCAATCTGACTTAGGCACAGTGATAGCTTTTTTCCCTTAGAAATAAATTTAGTATCATTTCACTCTGTCATTAACCAGGATTATTTGCCTCAGAAAAAGAATTTATGTAGAATTTATGATATTATGTATCACTGAAGCACATAAACAAGCTGAGCACTTTTCTAAAAGAAAACCGTAGGACGTCAATGCAAATCAACAGTAAAAATATGTTTTAGAATGGTGCAAGAAGTGGAATAACTTAGCTACAGAGCATCTTAATGAGTAAAAGAAATATGTTTTGCAGCCCACTTCTGAAAACCAAAACAGAGACTTTCACTTTTTTTTTCTCCCCACTGATAAAAACCCCCTGCTTTTTGGCATTAAACCCCCAACATTTAACCTGTTATTTTTGATAAATAGACTATGAAAAGAGCAACACATGAAGGAAGGCTTTTGTGTATCATGCAGATGATAAATTTTTTTGGCAGCTGAAATTCTGAAATTCAAAGTATTGGAATTAATAGTTTTTATGTAGAGGGGCTAATTCAGAAATTGAAAGAGAGTGGTCCATCTTACAGCATCTTCCTACTAGTGTACTGTGAACAGTATGAACTTTATGCTCTATTCTCTTGACAGGAGTGATTTTCCCTGGACATTAGTGATTCATGTGAACTCCAGATCACTTCAGGAAAACACAGTCACTCAAGGAAGAACCTGCAACATCTCAGAAGTCAAAGCCTTAAAAAGGATCCAAAATCAGTCAGCAACTGCATCTTCTGCAAGTGAAACCTGTCCCTCTTATAAAATCATCTCATAGGGGAGGAGATGTCCAGCAGGAACATTAGACAAATGTAACAACAACCAGGTAAAACTAAGGTTAAGGCAATACTTTTGGGGAAAGCTTTAAAAAAGTACTTTGAGTCTTTTTTATCATGTTTCTATCAAATAGATTTACTAGATTTTAGACATCTGTTTTACCCAAGCTTCTGAGCATCACTGTACATTTGCAAACCATATTTATCATCCAGGGAAAGTCTTCTGCAGACCACCATTATTTTCAAAGGAAAAGGGAAAAATACAGCAAAGGCTTCAAAGATGCGAGTGAATTATTTCATTCACAAGTGCAGCATGTGCTCTCTCTTCTGTAATGACACAGTACAGAAAACAAGATGTAATTAATGCAATTCCTTTGCCAAATGAGTGGGATCTTATAAAGAATTGGCACATAATTCTGATTTGAGCTTTCTTGTTTTAAACAAAACCAAACCTAACACAGAACAATATAATGTACTAACACAGTCCTTCACCATATTTTTCTTTTTCCCCCAATACAAGTGACTGTGAAGTGCTGGGCCTGTAATCAAAGGACATTCAGTGTCCAAACCAGCACTACTGATGCAGGCAGACATTTCTGTGTGCTATGGTACAGTCATGAAAGTGAACCAAAGAAGAACATTTGGTCTTTTGTTGTCTTACATACCAAGACAGAAAAGCATGACTCTTCCTCTGTTCTACGCAATGCACAGATGCAGGTTTAATCACATACAAAAGAAAATGCTCACAAGTTTCAAACCATGACTTCGGAATTTAGGAGTAAAATTACTTTTCAAAGAAAGTGACTTTCACTTAATTATCTTGTAACTGTCCATAAAAGGCAGATAGGTAGGGAGTGGATAAATACACCAAATAGGGTTTGGTTTGGAGTTACTTTCTTCAGCAGGAAAGAAAACTAAGGTAATTTTGATAAACAAAAACTTGTGTCAAGATAAGAAATTTTAAAAGAAGTCTCCAACATAGGAAAGCTATAGGAGATTCATCAATATGTAGATTTTACAGAACAATGTAAATTCAGATGCCTCCTCCCTCTTACTGAACTCAAAGCTGCAGATCAACTCAATATACAATGTTAGCAAAGAGCAGAGTTAAAATAGAGGCAGAAAATGCCACACAAAAGCCCAAAAGGGCACCTAAAGGGCTGTAACTTTAAGCTGGCCACTAACCTACATCTCAGTATCCAGCTCCCCCACCACCCCCCCAACTCCAATCACCTCATAAATACCTAAGTCAGCTTACCCTTCCTTCTGAGGAGCATTAGAGCTCTGACAAACTGTGTGTGAAATGCAGTTCCAGGGAATACAGATCACAGGCAACTCTTCAAGGTGTATTTTGAGAGGATGTATGTGGCATTGAGTTCAATTTGCACACAGAGAGAACAGCAGGTTTCTAATGTGACCTGGCCCTCAGTTACCAGGATTTGTCTTCATGTCTGTGGCCTCTACAGGGATGACAAGCACAGAGTACAAAGGGATCCCTTTTCCACATCTGGGTGTCGCACCAGGAGCAGAGGGTGGAGGGACAGAGGTGGAACCTGTGATTCTGATGTGAAAGTAAGATGCACCCTGCTGGCATCTGGTAGCCATAAAAGACACATGAGGTAGAGCTGGGCCTCTGGCCACTTGCCAGCCAGGGTGCCTACAAGGATAACCAGAGCTTGTAACCCGTACAGAAAGGTCAGGATGGCAGGAGCAGAATTATTGCCCATGCTGGTACTTCAACTGCAAATTTCTGAGCTTTCTAGAGTTTCAGTAAAACTCTACTGCAACATCCTGCAACATTTTAAAAGCACAGGCATTCAAAGTTCATCACAAATGACTAGGCCCACAAAACATCCATACACATACGTCCCACTGAAAAGCAATGGGAGTTAACCCCCTTAATACCCTCACAGTTCTAAACAAATATTTTATTTCCCCTTAAAAACTTTAAGTTGTGCCTTCCCTTCGAGCCTCTCTTGCTTATAGCTTTTTTCAGTCCTATATTTCACTGTAGCCTTTCAAGAGTATCACAACCTGTAGTTCCCCCACCAGCACCATCTATCTCTGGAGTTTCAGAGATAGTCCTTGTGTCTCTGGAGCTTGTAGTGCTCACTTCAACAACTGCTCTTCAGCCTACTCAGATATTACCAGCTCCATTTACAGACTGTTGGGACAAACTCCTCTAATGAGAGCCACAAGACAAGTCAAGATTACAGATGCTGAATGAGTCCACATCTAAAGTCAGTATTAAGGAAATTTCATGCAGACAGTTTCACTTACAGACTTTCTTGCAATACCTAGGACCAATCTGAGTTTCTAAAAAGTGAGTTTTTAATTATGAGCAGAGAAACAATAGCTCACTTCAACATGAAAAAGAACACACGCACTGTTTTTCCACGCTCTGTAATTTAAAAATAGGTCAACTCATTAGCTTTAAAGCATTCAAAAATGCTAAAACTGAAATATAGGGCTCAATTTCCTTTATTTTATTTCAAGCCAGACCCAGAGATTGAAAAGTTTCAGACCGATGACTACTTTAAGATGATGAAAGGGGATAAAGTTTTTGAACTATGAATCTAACATTGCCAGAACAGATTGATTCCATAGTAAATTTTTAAACAAAGTAAATTTTTAAACATTGACTAAATTTGAAGCATTTAAATAAGACCAGAACATTAACTTCATGCCAATTCAGAAGTGCTGCAGGGCCTATAATTTGTCACACTGCACATATAGATTGAGCTGATTTTTCTCACTTTTTTCCATCGTGTGCATGTTCAGAATGCCAACAGGGGCCAAAGTACACCTGAGCAGCTGATTTGAGAGACTTCCTATACGTAATGTGAACCAGACAGAATCAATACATGCTGAAAAAAATTGACTAGAAAAGGGCAATTTCTTACTCTGTACTTGAAAATCATAACCCTAGGGGCCAAAACTGCTCTCTTGACATTTTGTAAATTGACAACAACAGAATTATGATTAGTGGGACATTGACTTCCCAAGCACCTTCTGCATGACCTGGGGGAACACCTTGAGTGCATTCAGTATGAAACAGAGGTCCCTCAGTTCATCAGTGCCAGTGCTCAATAGGCACTGTGCTTTGGGGAAACATTCCTACACCCAGCAGTTTGTGTGAATTCCAACCAAATGAAGCCTCACAATTGCCAAAATCCAGACAAAGCCCACCAGGCCTGGCCTGGCTCTGCTGCTGGTGCTCAGTGCACCAACGCAGACCCTGTGAACTCCACTGACAGAACGAGCTGAAGTGAAGCACCCCAAAGGTCAGGGGAATAACAGCAGTTTCAAAAACACCTCATCATGAGCCCACCTGGCATCAGTTTGGGCTCCTGATGCCCATGCTATGATGGTGATGCCACACTGGGGATGAAGAACCAGATGTCAAATCTCTGCTCCTCACCGGCTCCCCTAAATGTTCAGAGCAGGGAGTGAGAGACTGGAGCTACACAGGGACTATGGGACTATTTTAACCAAAGGCTGGTTAAAATAATTCAGGGATACAGATGGCTGGCACAGCCCAGCACAACACAGAACCACACCCTGCCAGTGATTTCCAGCAGTCCCAACAGGCACCACATTCCAAGACTGTCTAAAACTTGGGATTTTCACCTGAGGTCCAGATCCTTCAAGAAATGCTACTACAGGATTAAGGGCTGTGTTCTCTATCCCTAGACTAAAGTTCAGGTCCCTGCTGCCCAAACAAAACTGAGAAAAATTCCTGGTTTAAAATCTTGGTAGTAAGTCAAACCCTACCAAAACCCAACTGTTCTGAGTGATCTCATACTTGCAGTCACTTCACCTTTAAATAATTTGATTTTAAAACTGAATATAAGCAAGTTGTTAGTAATCACTTTTCAAGTATTTATTTATTTTGTTGAGGGAGGGAGGAGAGGAAAATCAAGCTATTTAGCTTTCCAAGTATTTAACATAAAACCCAGAAGAGCTCCATCTGGCAACCAGCAGGATTTCTAAATAATCTAAATAGTATCTACATAAGAACCAGGCTTTCTATGGAGTGAGACAACTTCGACTTTTGCAGCCATAAGAAGTCTTTATTAACATAAAAGGAAATTAGAAAAAAGTAAGTTAGAACAGGAACAAGAGCCTGGCAAGCTGACAAAAGACCCCAGGAATCTCTGCATTAATCTTGAAATGCTGCTTTTGACTTTGTTGGAATATAGCATCATACACTGCATGGTTTTAAAAAAACAAAATTAAAAAAAAACCCTTAGGTTCAAAAGATTCCAGTACAATAAAACCAGCTCTAGGAAAATATTCAGATTAGTGAAAATCAATATGTAATTCCTTACTTTGCCACACAAAAAACAACCCTTAACATTTGAACATAGTTTGGAAAACATTAGTATTTAATTACAGTCATGGACAAGGCCCTTCATGTCCATAGATGTCTGTCTTAATGAAGAAAATTATTCCCAGTGCTGCTGCTAATTATATTAATTAAAGATACCTTTGAACTAGTCTTATATATGAAAAATTTGATAATTCTAATTTCCAAGTAAATAAACAGTACACAGTACTGTGTACTGAGTACAAAGTATTTAATTTTCTGAATTATTCATAAGAAGGATCTGGCCTTGCACTTGTACCTATCCCATGTACTTTTTGCCCATTTGTGAGTGATCCAAACCTGGTGGTGGTTTGGTGTCCTGTGGGAAATGTTTTACTGGTCCTCAATGCCCCTGTCAAGTTGCCACTGGGATTTTCTGTCAGTTTCTTGGCAAAAAATCAAACAGTGAAACAGTGGGCCCAAAACAACATGTTATGGTGATCCTGTGAGGATAGGGCAGCCTTGAAGCGCTGCATTTTCCGCTATCCCTGGGCTACAGGAAGAGAATTTCTATCTTTATCATTGCCCATCTGGCACCTTTCACAGGCAGCAAGAACAAAGAAGTAAAATGTATTGGCCCCTACCATCTGCTTCTGCTTGTGAAGTCTGGAAAGAGCCTGATAGGGAAGAAGCAAAAAAAGATAAAACCCAACCCCTTCGTTTCCCACCGAGCCATTCTGGCAGGTACACGTTGTGCCTGTCCTTCCCACATCTCCTAGGGCCACCCTGGAGACCTCTGATCCCTACAGCAACACAGCTGCTGAACACAGAGCATCCCAAACCTTCCCAGCCCCACGGCCTCATTCACAGCCTTGCAACAGCCCAGAAAGAAAGGTTGTGTTGTCTGAGATCTGCTTTATTGGATCAGCCTCTGTTTTATCTAGAAGAGGAAAATTCCTGTGGGTTTAATAAGAGGTATTACCCTACAGATTTTCTGTGGTCCCACCTCCTTTCCCATCAGCCACATCCCCTCTTGCTGCAAGGCTGCATACACCATGTGTTGGCTCAACCCCTTCTGTCTCTGACAGAAGTTTGGCCAAAAAGAGCAGATTTTCTGCTACTTTGATCATTTCCTGTGGTAAAAAGTGAAGGGAATTATCTGACCCAGGGTCTTTTTTTTTTCCCTTAGTTTTGAAAAATAACATGGCTTTACATTTGCAAGTTCCCTTAAATAGTGTACTTGCTTTCCAACAGCATTTTGCTGCTAGTTTACCGGTTGCCTTACAGAACTTACTTTTTTTAGAATCAGAAAACACATTGCTCTGATCTCAAACTCAAATTCAGCTGCTTTATTACATCAGTAATGACCTTCCCTATGCTGAAACAGCAACCACAAGATAATATCAAGTTCACAGACGATACAAAGGTGGCAGCTTCTTCCCTGTTAAAAATTTATTACATTTAAATAATAAGCTTATTTCTCTTTTGGTGGGGATAGCGTTGTTTTTGGCTACAAATGTGCATTGCATAATGTCTTCAGAAATAAGTTAGCCATTTTATTAAGTGCACTATTAGAGTCATCTATGACATATGTGATAAAAGCATCCTAAAATGTTTTCTTCTGTCAAAATCATCAAGATTCCAGATCAGAAAAGGTCTCATGCTTGTCTAAGCCCATGTTGAAACAGTGACAGTACCTGCTGACCTAAATGGTGTGGAAACATTTGGGCAACAGGACTAAGTACAGTGCCAAGTGATAATCAGTGACCTCCACAAGCTCTGCACCCTGAAAACTCGTCCATTTTGTCTTTTTTCTGTCCCAGAGAGTACAAACTAAATAAACAACATGAATAGACCTACTGAACTAATGTCTTGTGTAAGAATTAATACTCTATAGGAATACATTTCAAATTAATTATCACAAGCTACATGAAATCTTCATAAATGTGGCACTACAGCATTTAAACAGATATATGTTCACACTTACTATTGGAGCCCCACTCTTTCAGCTCAGAAAAATGCCACAATGTGCAAGTTGTGCTTGTTTGCATCAAAAGTCTTTTTTTTTTTTAACTTTGCTGTGCTAATTACATGAGTAGCACAGATTTTGACAGATACACTGTTGAGCTGAGGCCAGGGAGCAGCGTTTGCCTCCCTTTGTGCAAGCTGTACTCTCAAAAGAAATGACTGAACATTTTGAACTGTTAAAAATTACTGTTGTTTTAAAATGTTACAGGAAGTTACTTTGGTGAATTTACTATTTATGTATATATATAATTTTTTAATCAGCCTGTTAAAAAATCATGGCCTGGCTACATTTCCCATTTTATTTATAAAACTGAATCCTTCCAAAACTCACACAGCTCAAAAGCAAAGGGAGATCTAGAGCAGTTTGTTTTCCTTCAGTATTAAAGTAAAAAGAAGATACATACTTATTTATATACGTGTGCATGTAGCTCACTTAAAAATATAAGGGGAGGAAGAACCTAGAGTAACCTTGTTAAAACAAAAATTGCACTAAACCACTTAAAACAAGATCTTACCACAACAAAAATTGGCATTATCATTGTTAATAATACATTGCCTCTCATATTCAGAGGTAATAAGGAGGCTGTACTGTGATGCATAAAACCTCAATAATGTACAAATGAATCAAAAGGATCTAATTAGTTCAACAGCACCAAAAATTATTAAATGGAAACATCAAAAGAGCCAGTGGGACATTACTCTTTTTTGCCAGACATGCTGCAGAGCTGCCCTTCAGAATCCTCTGGTTTATATCTGGAAGCAGGAGACCTCACCAATGGAGGTCACAGTAACTTCACAGACGCGGAGCTAAAGGATGCTGGCTGTACCTGTGCCCTGCCCCATCCCCGCACGTCCCACACGGAGTCCTGGCCCGAGCAGGATCTGTGCAGAGGAAGGGTGGGGCCGGCTCCTCACCTCCTGTGCGCGGCCGCAGCGACAGCACATCCTGAGCGCTGGGGCTGCTGCAGCCCCTGGTTCCTCCTTCCCCACCCAGGCCCTGCGGAACAGCGGGCAGGGTCGCCTGCGAGGGCCCCTCGGCTCCCACAGACACCCACGAGCGAAGGAGATACAAGGGACGGCTGAGCAGACACCACAACCAGCACAGAGCCAGCGGATCTCCCTGGAGATGGCCTTGGCCTCCCACGAGTCCCTCTGGAGTCCTACAGCTGTTCCGGCCATACAGATGGGAAAAGGTTTGTGCCTGCACACAAGAACCTCTGAGGAAATACCTGTGGAGGCATCTCAGGCAAAGTTAGAACACCGTGTGCATATATTTATTTACGAAAAACCAGTGAGAGCGCTTGTACACTTCACTACATAGCTGGTGACATCCATGTCTCTGCAACACACACTGCTGGGCCCACAGTACATGAGACGAAGTGTTGAGAAAATCACACCCCACAGGAGTGTAGCCTGGACCGATGATGACAAAGAAAAGTTGTCCACACAATTCACTGAAGATAGAAAAGTTCCATTTAAATATAAACAAAACCTAATACTGAAGTCCACTGTATTTAAGTCAAGGAATTTTTTTTTTCTAACCTCAAAGATATGGATATAGCTTGTTTCTCCTCCAACAGATGTATTTGTCCACTAACCAGTGAGGTTTCACTCGCCTTAAGTAAAAGCATCAGATCCAAGAGAAACAACGTTATAAAACAAAGACCTTCCACTACTCCAGCTCCATTCCATACCCAAAATTCAAAGGTTTCCTTCTTCAAGGGAACAAATAGGACAGCACTCGTTAAGGTTTAAGCCATGGTAACAACACTTTGAAGGTGTTTCCTCCAATAGTTTTCAACATTGTTCAATTTGCAGACCTATAAAAAACCCCACAATTATGCAACAGAGCAGGGCAGTCAAACAAAACCTCCTTGCCAGAAGACCTGCTCTCTATTTACCTTTAACAGAACACACATAGGCAACAGATCTCACAGGTCCACAAAGACCGGGCTGACAAAATTCATCACTGCAGCTATGGGAACTACTGCAGTATGCACTAAGCTCCACTCAGAATTCCCAAGGAATTCAACTGGAGGTCGTCTGGCCTCAAAAGTTAGCCATCTTCTCCTGTAATCTACAACATCAAACTCCAACTGCTTTGACAGAAATCTCTGCTGAGAAGCTCCAACACAAACCTCTGAAGAATTAAAGTACCCACTCCGGCAAACCTGCACAATCCCAAGCAGACACATGGAACACTCTGGGCTATCCAACAAGGTAGTTTTTCAAAAAATAATATGGAAACTCATAAATTTAACACACAGGTGACCCACAACATCTACAAGAAGTAAAATACAAAACCTTCTCAAAAGGTATCAGCGAATGCTGCTAAAGACAAAGCCAGGCTGTGCCCTGCTGCAGCCACCACCAGCGCTCTGCAGAGCAATCGCAGGGCACAGCAATCCCAGTGGATGCAGCACTGCCCAGCTGTCCAGATATGACTGGAGTAGCTCTGTCAGAGGCTCCTGAGGAGGAGGGGTGTACTGGGGCAGGGACAGTATTTATGAAAATAAAAGAAGTGAATTGAAGCCTGTATGCTGCTGTCTAGAACTACAGTTACGTTTGTACCACCCATTCCCTGGGGGAAATGACATACAATACAAACAGGCCTAGTTGTTCAATTATTCAAGTATTAAGAGATTCACAGAAAGGCATCTGAGAAACATAACATTTTAATAGATGAAATAAATACTCCAGTACATGCAAGATAAAAACTGACATTGGAAAAAAATTTAAAATCACTTTTGTTATAGTGTAATTTTGTTTGTTTAAACACTCACAGTAGCTTTTCCCCCAGTTTAGAAATCAACACATGGAAAACATAATCACAACCTTCAGTCCTTCCACTCCTACACACCAAATGCACTTCTAACCTAACACTTGATGCAAAATAAAAAAAGTCATACAAAACAAAAACAAACAAAATAGTAGCTACATCCATCGTCTATGTGTTGTTGGGTTTTTTAATTTTTTTAAATGAGTAAGAACTGAGGTAACCTTTTTCCTGCACAACCGAACAGCAAAATTTAGAAGGGAAATTTCGGAAGACAAGACAAGACAAACTTTAAAAACCGCACCCAGCGCGATTAAAGCTCTTTTTTCTCCTTTTTTTCTCCTTTTTCTTAAGATATGCCCACCTCCCCAAATATAAAAAACTTTGAAACAGTTTTACCCTTTGTGAGAAGACCTTGTTGAATAAAGGAAAACTTATCTGCAGATACTTGCTAACTTTCAAATAAAATAAAAAGAAGCCAAAACTGGCTGCCTTTATTAGGACACACAGTTTGAATTATGTTCTGCTTCTTCACCACATGAAATCAAAGGATTGGGCTCATCCAAGCAAATTCTTTGGTATACAAAAAAGGGGTGAGGAGGTGGGATATTATTTTCCTTTAGCAATGACTGGGATCTAAACAGAAGATGTGGGGGTTAATTCACAGAATTGGAGTTCACTGGCGGTAAAGTCCTGGGTGAAGATCTTTCTCTTAGTGCCTGAGATAGCAGGTTGCAACCATCCGAGACGGCGCAAGCTGAGTTCCTCAACCTTTCCCTGTAATCACTCATTTTGGTGCTACTTTCGGGGTGTTGGGCTATATCCCTGAGGCATTGGGTCAGGAGCACACAAGCAGATACCACACTCATGGCTCCTCCTAGGATGGCAGTTTGCACAGCTTTGCCCTCTGGATTAATGGTGGCAGCTTTACCCAAAAACTGGGGCTCAGTGGCAAAGCCCACCAGAGCATAGACGGACTGCACCAAAGGTCCACTGAACAAGACGCACCGGTTCCTGGTCAGCTCGCTGGGCGAGGTCTTGACCTCCTTGACACACGCCAAGAGGGCAGAGGCACTGGTGCTCATACATTTGACACTGAGTTTGAACTGCTCCTTAGCAAATTTATCCTTGGATTTCTCACTGGCCAGCACGCAGGCGTCTGTCAGGAATTTCAAGTTCTTGGACATGTTCTGAGAAACCTCCAGCAAGAGCTGAGGGCTCATGTCTGCCAAAGGGGTGGTCTTCAAGACCCCACAGCCGTGCTCCACCTCATGCCTACATCGGGTGACCTTGTAGCGATCCACCAAGCCAGGCACGGCAGGCTGGGCCCCCGGAGTCTCCACTGCAGCCAGGTAGGCGGCGTGGGCAGAGCATTCTGTCAGGGAGACCACCAGCTCCCCCATTTCCATCAGGCTTTCCCCCACCTCCCCGAAGCGTCCCATGTTGAGCTGGCTCTGGACGTCATGGGTCAAGATGGAGAGTCCTTTGGTCCTGGCAATGATCGTGTCCCTGCACTTCTCAAAGGACTCACCGAAGACAGACAGACTCTCGGTGTTCACCGGCCTGGTCTCGCTCGACAGCAGAAGCAGATCGGCCACCAGTTGCATCTTGATCTTGCAGTGGTCGCAGATAGAGATGAGCTTCTTTCTCTGCAAGGAGCTGCTGCTGGGGATGCCGCCGCCGGAGACCTCGCTGCTGGACTTGCCGGAGCCACCGCTAGCCATAGCGCCGGGGGGGCACTCGCATGCCGCTCGCTACCGACCTGCCGCCGCCTCCGCCGCCGCCGCCCAAGCAGTCCCGACTGAGCCCGGCAGGATCGCTCTGCCTTTTCCGCAACATCATTCCATTAATCGCCGGGAGGCAAGAAAAGGCTCTGGGCGCCGGGGCTGCCGCTGCTGCGGGGAGCGAGCTCGGCCGGGGAGCCCGCCCCGCTCCGGCGCCAGCCTCCGCTCCTACGGCGCTCCCGCGGCGGGGCGGCGCTCGCCGG
>VZRZ01004237.1:165262-281952 GCA_013398175.1 Climacteris rufus | reverse complement strand
CGCGGAGGGGTCCGCCCGCACCACGCGGAGGGGACGCCGCGGCTGCCGGGGGGCGGCGGGGCCGGGGCCGGGGCAGCGCCGTGGAGTAGCGGCCGCTCTGCCCGGTCCCTCCGGGAAGGCGAGGGCTCCCCGGCCTGGTCGGGACCGGGCGGGAAAGATCCCCGAGCCTGATGGAGGGAGGCGGGTGCCGGGTTCCTTCCTCCGAGGCTCTGGGTCCGTGTGTGGGGGTTTCAGAGTCCGGGCGAGCGGCCCTCACGCTGCCCCGTCTCGTCTTCCCAGCGCCGCAGCACCTACCCAGGCGCTCGGTGCCTGCCAGCGGCCTCGTCTGGCTTCAGAGTCTGCTTGTTCCGGAGTAATGAGAGACATACATTTTGTGACCGAGGGGTGGATACCAGGAGGAATATTCCTTTCAGGTTTACAGAGCAGATACGATGTTGTTTCGGTTTGGTGTTCCTTTCCCTATCTTCCCTCATAGTAACAACTTCTAATTCCAGCTCTCTCTCGTCACCTTCATCCTTATCAGCCCGCTGCCTTAACTTTCCTTGGGGGTTTCCCCTCACTCTCTTCTCCATGTGGCTGTCATGCCACTGTTCGGTTGTTCTGACTATTTTGCCTTCCATTGCCTTCTGATAAATGCCAGAGCACTCCTCACTGTGATTTATTCTTTTCAATGAGGTTTTTCCCTGGAATATTTTGCAAAAATACCTGAAGGAAATAATAGAATGAAAACTTCTGTTTCATGTAACACTGGTTACAGATGTAAGTCAAAGTGGAGAAGTGCATTCTCTATGTGAAATACAGATAAAGTAAATTCTGTGAGAAGTATGGATGCCTTCCTTGGTCCTGGTGGGCCGCTTGTGGACTTGCTCATCCCATGGATTGTTACTGCATATATCCCTTTAGGAAGGGAGGTTCTTAGTAAATTGAGTTAAAGTTCACTTTTCTGTTAGTTATATGAGCCAAGGACCCAGTAGGCCCAGCTGCTAAGAAACCAAGGCTTAAGTGGTAATATTGCCCATCTTGAACCAAATGTGGCCTAGTAGGAAAACTTAAAAGGTGAGCATCTCTGCGTTTGAATGACATGCCTGCATGAAAGGGAGGCTCAAGTTAATGCTGTTGTGAGGCTGTATTTTGCTCCAGCCCTGGGTAGGCAGGTGAGGAGGCTGTTGAGGGGTTTTCCTCTTCAGCTGGGGCAGGTCCCTGATCTAGGTCACCTTGTGCTGCGCAAATGCAGTTGTGTGCAGATGTGGCAGAGCAGCTGGGAAGTCTCTGGGTTGGTGGTGTCACCGAGGAGGGGCACATAGAGCAGAACAGGGACTGGTGCAGGGCTCAACAGTTCGGGGTTGTTTGGTCTCCGGAATGCTCAGCTGCAGGGCATTTTGCCTCGTGGGAGTCAGGACACATAGGGAACATGAAAGGCTTGAGGGGGTGGTGGCTGGAGGGTGAAGGAGAAGGGAGGGCACGAGTGCAGTGGATGGAGTGGGATGAGAAACAAAGGGGCCAGTGTGGATTCGGATGAGAGCAGGAATTATGCTTGGGAGTGAGGGACACAGGGCACAGATCTGTGCAGAACCAAATGTCATTAGTTTCACCTGAATGAAATTACTTCAAATATTTTTTACTTCCCTGGCAAACCGTTGGAGGATGGGGGCTATAACATCCTTGTGTTTGGCCATGAGCCTGGCAAGGCTGGGTCTGTGGCTCCAGCAGCCTTCCCAGCAGGAGCAGCCACCTCTGTGCAGGTTCTGGTGCTGCCCCTTGCACCGTGTGCATGACTGCCTGGTGATCTGGGAGAGTGACCTCCTGGAAAAAGAGGATGTGCAACAGGGAAATGAGGCAGAAGTGCTTCAGCAGCTCAGTTGCACAACTAGAGCTTGGAGGAAGCTACCGAGGGATTTTCCTCATGGAAAGGGGCTCTCCAGCAGCCTCGAGTGCTGGGGTGCTGGACACAGAACTGAGGATCTGGTTCTTTGTTACTGAAATGTGCTTTAAATAGTTCACGATTGTTAGAAGCTCAGGGTTTCTCAGGCATGACTCTGACGTAAGGTCATTGAATAGGTGAAGGAATTAAGTGGCATATGTTGCTAATGTTTTCAAAAATAAAAATCCAGGGCATTTACGACAAGCTCGTGAGAATGGGAGCTGAGGGGAGGAGCAAGGGAAGGAGTACGTAGTTGTGTCTGTGTAACGCTTTCCCTCTGGAACCTCCTGTTACTCTTTAAACAAGTGAGTCTGCTAGACTTTTCAAAGGAAAGCTTTCACATTTTCTTCAGTTTTTTTGCTTTGTAGATAGCTTTAAGCATAAAAGTGCCTGATAGTTTGAACAGGATCAAGAGAAGAAATGCTCTTCACATCTGATAATACTCCCATTCAAACTGTTGGAATACTTTAGGAGCATTTAGTTGAATAGTTAAGGGAAAAATAAGTAATACATGCTAGTAGCTTGTCACTAAATCCACAGTCAGTTTCTCTAAGGATTATTTGGAAATGTTTATTTCTGCCTTTCTTTTTCAAAACTGTGAAATAAGGTGGTTTTGTGCTGGTCAAACCAGACTGAATCAAGGTTCAATTTGCTGTTAATTCTGGAGAATATTTTTCATTCAATCACATAAGATTTTGTGTTTTCACTGTACTTTACCAATTTGAGCATTTTCCAGCTTCCTCTAAGATGAGTAATGTTCCTGCTAGTGAGGGCAGAGACTTTCCCTGGGCTCTCCTTTCCTCCCAGTTCACTTATTACAGAAATTTCAAAGGCACGTGAATTACTTGAGAAAGTGTTTCAGACTTTGCAAAATTGAAACAGACACATGATTGGTAAGGAAAGAAAGACTAAAATCTCAGGTTCCTACAACTTTTATTCTGTGGTACCTAAACTTTAAACTCTCTTGTCAGAAAGACAACAAACTCCACAGAATTGAGACAGGGAAAGAACATGGGTCACTTCTATGAAACCTTAGCCTTTGAGGGGTATGGGATGCTCTGTGGGAGTTGTAGAAGGATGCTGTTGGGTTTCTGTAAGTGCTTGTGTAGAGATGGGATGGTATTGCATCCTGACATCAAAAATCAAGCTCAGCTCCTGACCTTTGAGACATCTGAAGGGGAATATCTTTAGCTCCTGCTATGGTTCATGTTCCTGATGGAGTGATGCATCTTTGAAGTCATGACAGCACCTAAAATATCTGCCTTAATTCCTGCTCATTTACTAGTGCTTGGGTGGATGCCAGTATAAGACTTCTGGATTTTTTTGTTGTTTTTTATTTTTTAATTCTATGGCACAAACACTCTTTCAGAAATCAAGTTCTGGCTTAATGTAGATTGTCACTGTATTCAGATCACAGTCCTGATCTGTTTTAAGGGGCAGCAGTTTGAATTGTGCCTTTCCAAATATTTAAATGGCTGTCAGCCTCAGCAAAGGCATCAAGAGGGGGTTTTTTTCTTTTTTGTAGGAGTGATTTACTCTGGGTGATTATGTTGTCAGACTGTGAGCTGTATCTGTGCATTAGAAAAGTCATGAAACCTTTAATCAAAGTCTTTCTGTGGCATAAGCATTGAAAATCTGAATTCTTGTGGGTTTAATTGTTTAAAGACACAAGGTAAGGAAACTTGAATTCTCAAGCAATCACATGATTCCCAGAAATGACTTTTGACCTCTGAAAGCAGTATCAGATTAATGTTTTTTTTCATATATTTGTGTATGAGGCTTTTTATTGCAACTTTCCCATTTAATCTTGCATACTTAATAAATCTTTCTGAAACTGTGAACAAAAAAAGTATTATTTTATGAGTTTCCTAGGTGGAATTGTACTGAATTAGGCTTAAGGCTGAAATATTTCTCAGTACATGATAAAATGAGATTCCCCCTGTCAGTGTGAAAATGTGCATCCTTTTGAGGGAAGGGTTATTAATGGAAAGAGCACTCTTGGTGAAGTATCTTGAAACAACAGCCACTGTTTCTTTTGGGTTTACAATCTCCATCATTTAACTCTGATAAAATATTTTTTGATATTCCTCTGAACAAAGAGAAATTTTTTAAAAAGGCTACTTGTGAAGCAGTTGAGTTTAAAGCCTCCTTGTCCTTTTCCAAACAGAAAGATGATGACATTGAAGAGGGAGATCTCCCTGAACACAAGAGGCCTCCAGCACCAATAGATTTCTCAAAAATTGATCCAGGCAAGCCCGAAAGCATCCTGAAGCTGACAAAAAAGGGGAAGACTTTGATGATGTTTGTCACAGTGTCGGGAAATCCCACAGAGAAGGAGACAGAGGAAATCACTAGCTTGTGGCAGGGCAGTCTCTTCAATGCCAACTACGACGTGCAGAGGTGAGCTGTTGTGCACAAGGGTAGTCTTACCTTTGCAGAACCTTTGTTTCTTCATGAAACCCTTTTCAGCTGTTCATCCTTTGCCATTCTCCACCTCCATCATCCATTACTATTTCTCTGTTTCTCTATCACTTTATGTGACAATTTGTTTCAAGTCACACAACAAAACTTCTTGTGTGGTGCACAAATCTCGTCAATGCTTATGCACAATGTATGTATATACAGCCTAGATTCTTTTTATCTTACTTCATTTCAGCTGTTTATCAGTTCTAGCTGCAGTAGTTTGCCTTGATGTCCTTGATGGAAAACATCACTCTCTGAAGACTTGTCACCACAAAAGGCTTTTTTGGTGACACCTCCACCGCCAGGTGACATTTTTTTCTCTCAGAGAGCATCATTTTGAAACAGAAGAATGCTGCACTCTTGCATTGAGGCTGAGAAAGTTGCAATAAGTGTACAAAGCAAATTTAATGCTCATGAGTGGGTTTTACGTAGTGCCAAATTAGTTCCTAATCTCTTTCCTTATTCTTGTCCCTTTGGTTATTTATCTACTTCCTACATTATATTACTAAACGTCCTAGAAGATTGTTCACTTGTCCCCATCCCCAGGCAACAACAAGGCCAGCTTCTTGCTCTTAAGCGTGCCTCAGTTGTGGAGGCTTTTTGAATTAAGCAAATGCTGTAGTGTTTGGAAAGCACAGAGTTGACTGAAAAAAATGTGTCTCTTCCCTCTAGGTTTATTGTTGGCTCCAACCGGGCCATCTTTATGCTGCGGGATGGTGGCTACGCCTGGGAGATCAAAGACTTCCTGATCAATCAGGAAAGGTGTGCAGATGTTACTCTGGAAGGTCAGGTTTATCCTGGCAAAGGAGCAGACAAAAATGAGAAGGTGAAAAACAAAACAAAACCTGAAAAAGCAAAGAAGAAAAAAGACGAGGAGAAGAAATCCAATGGCGTCAAAGAGGACAACCGAGCAACCAACCAGAGAGAGGAGCTATGACAGCCGTGGTACCCAGACTGAATCCTGCTCTGCTGCTTCCTGAGGGGAATCTCCTCACGAGTCCTGGGTTTACTGGGGGTAGGGAGGAAGGAAGCAGAGACTACTGAGGTTTAAATTTGTGTTGAAATTCACCAGTTTACTCATTACCGTTGGCCATTTGTTTATTTACAAGAAAGGTAATGCTTCATGCCAACAATTGACTGCTTTAGTTTGTAATTTTTTTATGCTTTTGTTGTTGTTTAAAATTAGCGTACAAATCTGTGTGTCTAACATCACAAACTTAATTTAAGTGGGAGAGTTGTGGTCTCAGAATACACCATATCCATCTTTGGTATGCAAGTCATTGATTCACAGCTGCTGTCATACAGCCAAGTGCAGTGTGAAAAGATTCTCTTGGAAGATGGTTTGATAGACAGAGTTGGCACAAATCTGCCCAAAGTTGCAAAGAATAGTGGCCAAAGATGCCTGAAATTCCAGGGTTTAGGATATGTTTGGTTAGACTGCCTGTTTCTGTAAAATAGCTCAGCTTGTTTTGTCCCAAGAAATCCACGGAGGTGCTTAGGAGCGTGATGGAAGCTCGGCAGGTACTCTGCTATTGCACTCCAAGTCTGTACAGAAAGGACATTCTGTGCCCTTAGAAGTTAAGGGAATGACAGCACCTGCATGAGCAGTGTCAGGGTGAAAAGAAAAGCTGAGTTCAGGGCATTCAGGCTGCTCCTGCTGCTACAGGACTGTGCCTGTGCAAGCAGATGTTCCATGTGCCCCGTTACCCAGGCAGTGAGCTGGAAGAAACAGCTTTAACTCTGCAGTTCATTTGGTTTACTGATTTAATGGTTTCTTTAAGTATTTGAAAAAGCACTAGTTACAGTACAGAGTTAAACTTTGAGTTAGACATATCACTTACTGATGCTTAATAACCAGATTTTGGTGTTTGTTTTTTTTTCCATGGGTACAGATTCCTGACTGATGTAGTTGATTGTAAATGACCATTTGATTCAAATACGATGGAGCTGCATCTATGGGAGCAAGTATTTTGTGTAACTGGGAAGGTTTTGTTATAAGTCAGATGTATTGAGTCAAATGAATTGCTTAGAATTGTTTCCCTTCTGCCTTAGTACCAGTTAGGGACTAAATGCACCAAGCAGTGTGGTCCACATCATTTTGCAGAGGATGAGCACAGAATTAACTGTCTTCATTCAATACTAGTAAGGTGTTACTTTTTCTGTAAGGTGCTAAAATCCAAGTGTTTTGGGTAAAAGGTCCTAATTGAATCATAATGGTTGAACTTGGGGAATACTTCGGTATCAAAAGTACAAAAGTGTGACCGAGTCTTTGTTCTAAAATAAAAGATGCCACTAAACTTACTGTTTCACAGAGTTGTAAAAGCTTTTAAATAATTCTGCATTTGGTTATGTATTCAAAAGGCAGACTAACTCATCTTTGGTTTCTATATGTAACGAGTAAATGATGTTGATGAAGGTTACAGTTGATTCATTTTATTTAATTTTAATTATATTTGTATGAATTTAGGATTAAAGAAACCTTTGCAGCTGCACTTCATTAAACAGGTCTGTACCTGTTGGAGTGGAAAATTAAAATTTGTTTCTTCAGGTTTAACTGTATTAGTTTTTATATTCTACTGCTAATCCAGATGTGCAGCCAAGTTGAGAAGAGTCTCAGTAGATATTTGGATGGTTGAGATGTGCAGTCAGTTTTTTGTCCATAACTAATTTATCATTTGGTCACATGTTCTGGGTTTGTACCACCCTTATTAAACATTATTGCCATTTCAAGGGAAGACCAGAGGTCAGAAGAAACTACAAAAATGAAATATTAATGAGTTTTTGCTTTTCACAGCTGAAGTTAGGGTATAGAGAGGACAATTCAGATTTTGATCTGAAACACGTGGAAGTGCAGTTTTTGTATTTCTCCTGATGTTATTATTTTTTTTAAATCAAATTGGGTTTGAGATTGTTGGAGAAATAATTACTACACTATAGCTATAGCCCAGCTTTTGAGAATAGATACTTCAGTCATTCATGAATCTACATTTACAGTAGGTTGGTTCTTTCCCCTTCAAAGGAGCTTTGTTGAACTTCAGCCAGCCAATGGACCAGGTGTTTTCTCTTTGCTTGTTCTGAGTCATGAAGTTACCAGATATGGAGGTATGTCTTGTGCCACATAGCTTATTTAAATTTTAAGGTGTTTGAGGTTTGTTTTGGTTTGGGTTTTTTTAGGTTTTTAATCTGTGTAATGACTTGGCAGTTGCTTTTTGGTATAAAATACAAAATGCTGCCTTCAAGTAGGTTTTTTTATTGTCTTCCATTTTTCTTCTCCCTTTTTAGCCCAGCCAGTCTTTCTCTGTTTCATTAATCACTGTTCATTACTCCAAAACAGTGTGGATTGCCTTTTGGAACTGGTAAAGTCTGAGAGCATTGCACTTGTCCTGGGACAGTGTTACATAAGCAGAAGTTTGGTGATGATTTAAGAAGCCCAAATGCTATCACACACGTAAATATATGTATATATCAAAAGAAATGTCTTCAAAAAGTCACTAATGCTCCATAAGTACCTCAGAAGATGTATTCTTCGTTGGAGTATTATCAAGCTTTCAATAACAGATTTTTTGGCTCCACATACAGGGCACTGAGATACCTCCTTTAAAACTAATTTCAACAAGTAGGGTGGTAATTACAGCTCTTACTATTTTGGGGGCTTTTTTCACTTCTGTACAGAGGTACATGGAAAATCATCTTTTCATGAGAGCTAAACATCTGCTGCCTTTCTCCTCTCAGCTTAGTGGTTTCTCTGTTCTAGTGCATAACTAACTTTTCTGAGCTACTGTTAAATTTTTAACCCAGCTGTCCTACTCAGAAAAGAAAGTTTGTCAGTGATACTACACAAGATGTGGTTGCACTTTGTGAAAGATTTCCAATGGACAATCAACTTTTTATGTAATAAAATACTGGAAAAATATTCTGTGTTTTGTTGATTTGGGGTTTTTCTTTAAACTGTTATGTTTACATAACATAACACGTTTACATAAAACGTTTGTGTTTTAAGGCACAAATTACAGGATTCCTGATCTTCACTTGGAGTGGTCATAGCATTTCTCTGAACAGTCACATCAGCCTTGACTTCCAAGAGAATCTACGTTCCTGTCACTGTTCCTGAGCTCTTTCAATTTTCTCCCAAAAAGGAAATCACAAATTAAAACACCATTTTGTTAAGATATGGAACAAGCTACTTTTATCTGATACTTGGCCACTGTTCTCAAGAGCTTTATGGTAAGGCTTAGAAATTGTTTCCATTCTTTTATCTGTGGCTCATTTCCTTTTCTATCCAAGGAGTAACACTGCTTTTTCCAGAGGGTTTTTTTTTTCAGTTGCATCGGACATTTAAAGAAATTCAAGGAACCTGTACCTGAATATGTGGGATGCTCCTGCGTTTAAAATGCTTATTTCCTTGGTGCTCTCATTTTGCTTTATTAAGATTGCCATCCTACTAGGTGCATTGATACCCTTCTATTTGATAATTTTTACTCTGGGATAAAATGAACTATTTTTGAATATCACTATTGTCTATCTTTGATACTGTGCCATTTTAACAGAACAAACCCCACTGAATTCAGGGAGTATCAATTTGCCAGGAAGACCAGAGCTGCTTGCATTTAAGAAGGAGAATCACTTGGAAGTTTGGATGTTGTTATTTTTTCTCCTGCAGTAGAAAAGTGGGGTGGTGGGGTGGGGGTTGGACACACCGTGGCTCTGGAGCAGAAGAGCTCTGTGCAGTGCAGAGTTTGATTAGCATTTAAAAAGCTGCTGTGACACAACAATCAGGCATTGCACAGTGTGCCAGGCTGCAGCCAAGGACAGCTGGTAAATGCTTTGTCCCTCTCCTGTGTGATCCTACTTAATAGAGCAGTATTGATACTGGTGTTGGCTGGGTTATCAGTGGCATCATATCGATTGTTTCTGTGATGTGCAAACAGATCTGCTAACCGTCATTTAAATTAACAGTAATAATTGTAATAATTAATTTATTTTTAGATGGGGTTTATATATATTTGTTATATGTTATATAATTATATTATTTAGCAATAATAATTTTATTATTGTTATTATTTTGGTAGGGGGAAATGGGACAGTTAAAGGAGCTTCAGGCTCTTCCCCATCTTATTGGCAAAGGCTTCAACTTCTCAGAAACAAAAACTTTTTTCTTTCTTACTCCAGAATTGCTATGTCCAGCTCTCTTGCAGTTGGACAGAAGACACCCTCATGTTTTTTTACAGAAGAGGAACTAGAATGCTCTAATTCATGAAGTTTATAACCAAAACTTTTTTCCCTTAGGCCATTTATTGATACCTCCAAAAAAACCTGCATGCCCATCTTTCCTGCCCATAACATCTGCTGCTTTTAAATGTAATTATCACTTGTGTCCGAACAGAGGCTGCACTTGGGTGTTGGCACCCTGCCCACTAATTCTGTGGGAAGCACTGACCACAGCACTGAGCACTCATTAAATCATTAATATTTAAAGCCTTAATTGATGGCAGAGTTACGTGTCCTCAGAGCTCTGTGTGCACGGGAAAGAGGTGAACAGCAGGGCCTGGAATTTGCTTGCAAGGTGCCAGGAGTAAAAAGCACCATGATGTGACCTGGATCTTGGTGTCACTTATATAAAGTTTACTCTGTAACGAGGAAGACTGAATTATACAGGAATAATTGTAGTGCAAGGGTGTATTGAAAACAAGATCATGGTTGAGCACTTCCTGAGTCAGTAAAGAAATAAGCAAAAATGTTCAATAGGTATATCTATGTGATCATTACTTATAATTTCTGTGATTCGTGCCTGCAGGCCATCCTGTATATTTGAGGGGTTTTTTAACTTGTCCTTAGTGCAACTTCATTTCATTCAACTTCTTTTGCAAAAAAATAGAAATGAGTCAGTTTTCAACCCCTCATCTAAAATGATATCTCAGAAACAGCTGAAATTACATGAAACTTTTATATGAGTATTTTATTATTCATCCTGCCAATTGTATCCACAGCCATACCCTGTGACTTGCCAGCCCCGATAGTCAGCTGCTGTCTTTCAGGTGCTGTGCAGCATGTTAATAACTGTGGACTTTAGATAATTGCAGTTATAATAGGATGGGGTTGCCAGGGAGCTTAATGGAAGCACAGACATGCAAATGCTTTGGCATTTAAGACAGCAGTTGAGCAGAAGATTTTAAAAAACAACTTTCTTTCCTTTAATGTGGGTGCCAGGTAGTTTGTTGTGAACTAATGAGCTGTGTAACCTAATGAGGGAAAGAGCACTTTCCATCTTATCGCCACTCCTCCCAACCTCTGTTCCCACATAGCACCACCATTAAAGCCATATTGCTCAGTTCTCAGATAGCTTAACTAAGACCTGAAATGTATTTCAGCCACATGGTTATTTCTGTAAGCAGTGATAAGGCAGGACAGTCTAGCTTTCTGGGATGAGAAAACCAACTTTAGATTTCTAATCAGAGCAGACCATGTTCCAGAGACGTAGCTGGACCACTTGAATACTGGAGCTGGTCTACAGGAAAGCAGAAATAAAAGTCAAATCAGCTGCATTAATTTCCTGAGGTGCTGCTATCAACTGACAGGCCCTTTGCTTTCAAGTGAGGTATCTATGCTTTAGGAAACATGATCCTGTACTACTCATCCATCCTATACTAACACAATGGGAGAGGAGATGAGGTTATGGTGGTGCTGGTAGTTGCATTGTAATCTCACCTTACACCCTCTGGCAAAGGAGGAGAGATACTTATTGGTAGGGGGCTTCTTCCAGACCAATTTCCTGTTGAGTGCTGTCACTGCTGCCTTACCACAATGTCCTGGTGCAGCTGAGACACTCCAGCTAAGACTCACACTCAGAAATTTTAAATTCATCTGCTTGCAGAGTGATGGAGCTCTCCCTGGTGTTTTGTTTTCAGGTTGTGCAGTGAGTGTACCTGCTGGGTGCAGCTCCATGGCTGAGGGATCACCGCAGGGAGGAGCTTCTGCCGCTGTGTTTGTGAAGAAGCCATGCAAGAAGAAGGACGGGTGTGGCTGCAGTGGTGGTTTCTACAATTCTCACGCCCATCCTCTGGTCAGAAGGAAGGTGGGGTGGCAGAACAGCCCCTGAGACAGGGACTGGGATCGCCCTTCCAGGGCCATCCAGCCCTGCGAGGCTGACAAAGCCAGGGCACGTCACAGCAGCCTCAGCTTCTGGTGCAGGTCACCGACTGGCTGGCCTGAAGCTCTGCACGTGTTGCATTAAAAGCACTTAATTGGGAGATATGGACAGTGTTTCTTGTGGTCCAGCGGCTCTGGGAGAATCAAAGCTCTGTTCAGCAGCGGAGGCAGCATCCCTACATCTTGTAGCTGTGAGCAGAAGCCGCGACAGCTCCGGGAGGCGCCTGTTGCCCACAGGAGAGCGAGGGGGTGGCGCTCAGCCGGGAATGTCCCGGCCACGGCGGGATGAGGAGGCGCCGGGAGCGGAGCCAGCGGCGGCCACCAGAGGGCGCGCGCGGACCGGGAACGGCCCGCTCCGGCTACACCAATAGAATATAAATCAATAAAATATAAATTAATATAACAAACATTGATATAAACGAATATAAATTAATAAAAATTTACATTATATTAATATCATATTATATTTATATTATATTTATTATATTATATTTATTATATTATATATTATAGACAGTTTATTGTATATTATTTATTATATAATATCATACACGTGAAACTATTATTATTATTGTTATTATTATTGTTCATTATTCGTTATAATATATATATTATGATGTGGCATTTCTGGTGATGGTTTAGCGTTGGACTTGGGAATGCTTGCTTATAACAGATTCAATGACCTTACAGGCCTGTTCCAAGCTAAACGATTTCATTCAATTCTAATCAATAATATCTATTTAATAAGTTATATTATCTTTATAATATACAATCTAAATTATATATATTAAAATATGTTATTTTTTAATGCTTTTCAATCTTTAGTAACAAATGAAGCATATTGTCATACAGAAGATAATGCATTTAATGTACAATGTGTTTTATATTTTCATAGACAGACTATGTCTGCTCTGTATTTGAATGTATACATATAACTGGATATTGAGTGGTAATTTTAGAGCTAAGGAATTGTATATGGTGGTATAGAGTTTGTTAAGTTCAATGCAATAGCTGTGTATGTGTAGACATTACACACACACAAATACACACCCTCCCTTAAACATACACACACAGCATCCTTATAAACACAACTACAATGCAATTTATATATATATATAAATATATACAGGGATGTGCACAAACAGTCACCCAAATACCCACGTAAAAATACACACACATACATATCCACTCCCCCCCTTCTTAGCCCCAAATACACAGATATACACTCACACAGCAACACTGGTACAGTAGTGATGTCTGCCTGTGTGCAGGCAGAAGTTGAGGTGGGGAGAACCCTCTTCACACCTCCCTTTGAGCCCTTGGAGTGGGCAGAGTGCATTTTCAGTTTCCTGGCCTGTCATCTGGTAATCCCCCATCTGCTCCAAATGCAGGCCTTCCCCATGGCTGCCCACAGTAATATTCCTCTTCCCATCTCCTGCCCTTCCCATCTCCCTCTCAGATCCTGAACTGTGACCCTGCAGGCAGTGAAATGTGCTGTGGTCTGTGTGGACTGGCCAGCAAATGCACACAGGGCGGCTTGGCCCCTTAGGTTTTGTCTTTTGAAATAAGTAGGGAGACAAAAATAAAATAAGAAATTTGCACAGAATATTTATTTTGATAAACATTGTGTACTCCAAACAACTACGTGTTATTTCAGTTGTAAGCCACAATCTGTTGGAACCAATGTCCCAAGAGCTCATGTCATCATAAACCCCACAGTCAATGCACCACCACGGTCTGTGGACATAGAGAGCTTTCAAGTGCAAAGCAGATTATCAGAAAAGACACATTGCCAACCTCCTTAACAACCTGAACAATGCTCAACTCCAGTAAAAATGCTTCATATGTCTGCAATTTAGTTGTCTTAGTGCCACTGTAATAAATTAATAGAAAATATATCTTTTTTCATTGGAAAGTCTATAAGAAAATGTACAAACATCTAACTCCGAAAAAGGACCAGCTGTTTCGGCGACAGGTAAAACAAGCATTTGAACAGAGGCAAAAGACCCCCCAAACATCCAAACAAACAAAGAGACAAACAAACAAAATGCAATCAAAAAACCCCACTCCACCAATGGCAACTGTGTAGGCAAACATGGAAACATCTGCAGCAATAAAAACTTACAAAGAATGTCACTGCAGCTCGTGCAGGGACTGGGGAGGGTGGACAGAGAACAAGTGGTCAGGGAATTCACCAGGCAGAATGTGCACGTGCAGCTTCTACAACAGTCAGAGATTGAACAGGAGTGTGTGGCACAAAGCTCTTGCTGAGTGGTGATGACTCCAAGCTGCAGTCTGTCTGCAGAGCAGCTCCCTGACTGACTCAGGCCGTGCTGTTCCGCTGTCCCCCAGACTGCAGGGATTCCCTGCTCCCCATCCACAGCCTCACACCCACCACAGCTTCACAACAGGCCCCATGGGACAAGCTCGGCACGACAGAACAAGCTACTTAAAAGTTTTCTTCTCTTAATAAGGTGAGATTTTTTTTTAGGAAAGGAAAAAAAAAAGAAGGTTTTCCGAGAGCCAAATCTTATGGTTTCACCCTGAGAATTCCCAAAACAGTAAAATCGGAAGCTACACTTCAGCACAAAGGCATCATGGCCCTAGATGCTGAACAAAGCAGTCCAGGGGATAGACCCACCTGGTGGGATGTTCCTGGGCATTTACACACAGGGAGCAGGAGAGGGGAAATGGCCATGGCCACTGAAGCACTGCAGAGGCACCCCCTGCACTGGGGGCTGTACAAAGCCAAATCCCACTCCAGGAACATTCCAAGCCCAGCTTTCCTGCCCACCTTCTGCTAAGTGCTCATGAAAGAAATACTCTTGCTTTCGTCCATCTCTTGGAAGTGAGTTCCACCAACACCAGTGCATCAGAGGTGTTGGCTCAGGGCAGGGAAGAGGTTTAGGGAACCCAGACTGAGAGCCCCAAGGGAATTCCTGTCAGTCTGTTCCCTTGACTTCATGGATCTGGCTCTGTTTCAGCTATCACAGAACATCAGATAAATGTTTTGGACGATCATGATTGAATGACGAGTGAGACTGACTCTTTCATGGAATAATTTGTGAAATCCCCAAACTACCATAAGAATTTTGGGTAAAACACAACCTATCTTACTTGTCTTTTACAAGTGTTGCCCATTCATTCTGGAAATGGCACAAATGCCTAAGGAACATTCATTAACAGACCCTTGTTGGGAAGCTGGGAGGGAATGCTTGGCTCTTCTTTTTTTTTCCTTTTTTTTTTTTTTTTAATACAATACACATGACATTCAGTGAATTCAAAACAATTGTATAGTAAGACTGAAAAGAACATTACAACATTTCCAGTTTCAAAACCCAGGAGAGGCTTGAGGGGAATGTAAAAATCTAAATTTAGTACAAGCTAAATTTTGTTCATGGTTGCTTTGACTTTCAGAACAACTGATCTAAACCAGCATCTGCCCAGCCACTGGAATGATACACAAGATCCTTGCTTTTCAGTCTGGCTGCAAGGTAGCATTTTTGATACTTTGGGAAAAAACCCAACTTAATTACATTAATTAATAACAAAATAGCCATCGGCAATTAGAATAATTCATGTGGCAATGGGGACAGGCAGAGAGAAAGTGGGGACACAAACAAAGTCTTACTGGAAAAATTTAGATTCTATGTGCTTTGAAAAGCTCATCATGATGTCTTTCACACTTCCCCCCTGTTCTTAAGAACAGTCACAGCCCCCAGAGACGCCTTCATGGTATTTCTGGGCCATAGACAGAAATACCACTGAACACCAGAAGTGCTTTCAGTGTGTTACAAGGTGATGTCTAATTTCCCAGCTTCAAGAGATGCCTCTGGAGAGTCCTGATTCACTCCGCGCTGCCTTCATTACCCAGGTATTGCTTTGAAGCAGGGGGAAAGGAGGTACAGAACATCCAGCTAGTGCATGGGGATTCCCACTTTAATTCTTCGACCAGAGGTAAGACCTCTGTCCCCTTCCATCCAGGTCTCATGTAACTCTTACAGGAGGACCCAGACAGTAATATCTAAAATCTGAGGACAGGATCAGAAAGCAACACACAGCAGAGCAGTCTGATCCTGTTCTCCCTGGTGTCCTGGGAAAGGCGAGGGTGGCTCACCCTATTTGATGCTGAATAAGGTCACTCCCAGTATTCCTAGTTGAAAACTGGAAGCCTTCAATGGGATGGCTTTAACTGGCAACCTTACACTGATCCTGAATGTCATCATACACGGGGAAAAGCTGGATGGGAAAGGCTGATGGGAAAATTGAGAATGCTCTCCTTCCAGCCTGCAGCTGCTTGTTGAGGGAAAATTTCCTAATTGCACAACTCCTTGATCCATAGGAAAAACGCAGTTTTCTGAGCAAGCAGAAATACGTGGTTTCATCAGTCTCTGCTGGCATGTTTTGTCCATTCCTTCTGTCATCTCTTCCCCAGCTATGTGCCGCAGGTTGCATGTCCAACACACACCCTAAAGGGCTTGATCAAACCTCATAGAAGCTTTAGGAGAAATGCTTACTGTCCAGAACATTTCCCAGCATCTACATAATCATTCAAATATACTCCTTCTACCCTAGATTGTCAACCAGCCTTTGAACTGGCATTCCATGTTCATGTCAGCAGCTAGTTACACCATGGAAAAGAAAAAGTCTTCAGACAACTTAGAGGCTTAAAAGCAATAATCCTTGATGGCCTTCAGACCGAGAACTCCCCTTCAAGAGGCAGCATTAAAGTCAGTCTGTCCCAGGGGTGCTGATAAAACCAGCACCTGGCAAAACAGCCCAAACCTTGCTCAGTGCCACGAGAGTCGGCATTGCTGCACGAGCCAGCCCGAGCTGGTGGTCACAGAACATGTGCTGGTCACAGAGGAAGGCTTTTCTGTCACATGCGGCCACTCTAGCTACTTACAGTGAGAGTTCTTTTTGAACAGCAACAACAACAACAAAATGCTACACCGGTGGCACAGGCAGGCGAGGGCCTGCCCAGAGCGGTCAGCAGTCCGTCCGTCTGTCCGTCCGTCCGTCCCACGGGGCAGTGCTGGCGGCCAGGGGGCACAGCAGGGTGTCCTCACAACTTCATTTTCTTCACCACAGGAACTGGCAGTGCTTGGTAGATTTTAGCTGAGTCCTCGTCAGTGACCAGCTTCACCCAGACGGGGCGGAAGCCGCCTTTGAAGCCCACAAAAGCCATTTTTTCTGCAAATCAGAGCAAAGGTTTCAGGAGGGTTGCACCAGAAACCCACCCGTGTGCATGGCCTACACTCCATGGCTGGAGGGGTGCACAGGAGCACACACATGCACACAAACTTTGGCAACATGCATTCTCCAGGTACTGAAGAAATACTTTCCTAGTCTGGCTTAATCAAAATGTTATTTACGTTTTGCATTAATTAACAACATATGAGAAAGTGAGAAGGGAAAAAACTTTCCTAGCAGGCAGCTCGAGTTGTCTGTTGAAGGTTTCATTATTTGCATGGTGGTTACACTGAAACCCCTTTCCTGCTTGGAAGAGATGTGGGGATGATCACAAAATCCTAGAATTGTTTGGGTTGGAAGGGACCCTAAAAGTCATCCTAGTTCAAGCCTCCTGGCAGGGACACCTTCCACTACACCAGGTTGCTCCAAGCCCTGTCCAATCTGGCCTTGGACACTTCCAGGGAAGGGGCATCCTCAACCTCTCCAGGCAACCTGTGCCAGGGCCTCACCACCCTCCCAGGGAAGAATTTTGGGACAACAGACAGGACCTACATTAGTGAGTATAACACACAAACACACCAGATGGAATCACGACAAAGGCTCTTAGAGCTGATTGGAGCAATGTGCACGTGGAGCTATATTCTAGTGCAATATGTGATGCTCTGAAATCAATATGCTTTGTGCCATCAAATCAGAATTGTTTCAGGAGAAAATCAGCTAAAAATAAGTTCAGACAAGTAAAAAATCCTGGTCTGGGGCATTTAGTGGGGAAAAGGGTGCAATATTCCTATTATTAAAAGGCCTTTTTACTTAAAATTAATATGGAAAATGAAACCCCCTGAATTATTTACTTCTAAGAGCAACTGCCAGAGTCCTTTTTCCATCTCCATTTTTAAACTGAGCACTGTTACCCAAAGCTGCAGTGGCTACAGCCTTACTGAATAAATAAATTACAGGTCCCAGGATGTTTAAGCACATGCTGACAGAAACAAGCAAGGCAAAGTTTAGAAGCAGAAAAAAGATCCCTTTACTGGAATCATGGGAGGGGAATAGATCAAAGGGGGTTAGAACTGAGTTTTTAAAAAGCAGTTACCTTTTAACCTAAACCCCTCTCCTGCTCCAAGTTTCTCCAGTACTTTTGTCCATGGTCCTCTTGAAATGAATCTTCCTTTGGATGTCATCAGCACTATGGAGCTGAGGGAAACAAAGACATGCATAAATGGATGAAGAGTCAGAACACATCCTCACTTCTTTGTCCTGAGCACTGGTAACTCCTGCCTGTGTGTTCAGACACCCATGAACTAAAGTGGCTTCAGCTTTAATGGCTTTTGTCAACGCTTTCCAACAGTTTGCTCATAGTTTATTTTTCCAGTCATGCAAAACCCATTAGAAAGCAGATAGAAGTCACATTTTTTATTTTTCAACATGGTTTTCTAGGATGATTTAAATGTTTCCAACCTTCAGTTCCATCCTGCTTTGCTCAGAAAGACACATCCTCTCCCTGGGATGCTCTTAACAAGTCTGAGGTAATTCCTCCTTTCATTAGCAGATTAAACCTGAAGAAATTCTCTTCTCTGAAACTTGTTGGCCTGATGCGCTTCCTTTCAGTGTACTTCTGTTTAAAAAGTGTGTTAATATTATTACAACTATTTCTGACCAGGAACTGGATTTAGCCAGGATTGAGATTGGGTTTTTTGTAAAGCAGGATGATAGCCTCTCTGAAAAGACTTCTAATTTTTTTTTTATGAAACAAAAGTAAGCAACTACCATACTTTTCTGAAGTAACTACTGTGATGTGATTTTTGCAACCTCTAGACTTATTTAAGACAACAGACACACATCTGGCTCCACCTGCATGGCACTCTGCTCCAGCTTCCCCCAAGTCTCTAGAGTAAATGCCAGAACAATATCCTGTCCATCTGCCCACAGCTATTTCAGATTTGTCAACAAAGCACTCATAGTCATATTAAATGTTACATATCAGATTTCAAATCCAAACAGATTTGATACTAATTAAATATATTCACTTCCCACGAGCACGCTACAAGCTAACAAGGGAACAACCCCTTTGGTGTTGTTCCAATTCTCCTTCCAGCAGATGAAGCCATTGTCCTTCAAGATGCAGGAACATCTGTTGGCTACTTACCACCTATTTCCAAAACTCTGCATTCCTGGCTTCCCATACTTAAAATACAAAAGCATCCAGCCCTTAGGTCTGTGCATGGGAATGTGCAAAAGGGAATGTATTTTATTAGTGGAATTATCTGCAATTTGAGAGAACATACAGGCAGTAAAAAAATGCAAGCTCTGCACATCTGTACAGATCAGTGCTTTGTGAATTTCAGCCTGCAGTTTGTCTGTAACCCACAACATAAATGTAGCTCTGCAGTTTATTAATCACATGCAGCTCTGCAAATTATCTGCGGCTCAATCTGTCCCTAAATCAGAGTGTGCATCCTGCTGCTGCCTGCACACATTTGGGCCCTTTTGGAGTCATCAGGCACAAAACAGACAGCTGGGTGTCTGGCCCATGTTGGGGAATAAAATCCAGGGAAAAGATGAGTGTTACACAGCATTCTTGTACACTGCACTTCAGTGACACCGGATTATTTACTCACTGATCTTTGATGTTGTTGACATAATTTTCTATCTGTGCTGGGATTCCTTGTAGAATGGAGTTTTTGAATGTTGCTCGATCAACAACTTTTCCATGATGTCCATCGATCACAACCAGCTGGATGCCCTCCTCAGTGAGGAAAAACCTGACGCCGTCGACCTGTGCAGGGGGAAAATGATCCTGATCTGTCACAGTAACACAAAGGCAAACAACCACCTGTAAGAAGCACTGATAGTCTTGAGTCATGGCATTGCTCTTTCTATCAAAGGGCAGAATTCCAGGTCCCTGAGGCCGAGCTGTCCTGCCTAATAGGGGAATTACAGCCTTCTTTGGTTTGGTTGTTTTTTTGGTTTTTTTCAAAATACAAAGCTGAAGTGACCTGAATCTAACTCTCCATGGCAATTTTGTAAGCAAGTTTTCCATGAAGATGAAGCAAGTGTCTTAGAATTTACCCCATTAAGTTCTTTGAGAGGATTTGCTCACCTCAATATATGCAAAGTCATCCTTTAGGTGGAAGTACTGTTTCTTGTAAGTTTCTATTTTCACTTCTATTAGGTGGTCCTTGGTCTTCTGTTTGCAAAAAGAAAAAGAGAAAATAGTTTTTCTAGTGAGAGCATCCATTACCTGAATGCTGCATTTTCAATGAAAACGTTTTAAACCTTGAAATTCAATCAACAAGGAAGCTACATAATAAGCACTGACTTGCCAAATTAAATTGCTAATGAAACTGGGCACAACCTCTCTGCTCATCCTGTCACCAGTTAAATTGTTCCACCAAATGGCAGAGTGATTCTTACTTTGCAGAACTGATACATAATTCTCTGAGGTTTTGTTATGCATTCCTGTTTCAAGAGTGATGAATGAAAAAAAAAACAAATAACAGATAAATACCCCACTTCCTCCCCCAGAACCAGGCTGGATACAGGAGACTGTGTTGTGCATTATATGAATGAGAATAATTCAACTCAACCATGCAGTCCCCTCTCTGACACTGCTGTTCTTACAGCCTGGAGGAGCTGGAGGCTCCAGGGTCACATTCCCTGGACCAACCTGTCTTTCAGCTCATCACTTTTCACCCCGTGCTTTTAAGCACAGCATATCACATCAGAGCCCCAAAAGACCAAGTATCCAACATCAACCCAAGCCTTGTGTGGCTCTGTCCTTTGAGGACCTGTGCTCTCTGCATGTGCAAGAATCTGTTTCATATTATTTCACGTGCCTGAGCCATTTCAGAAAATCAGGCACAGCATATACTGAACCTGGCACAAAGCTCTTCTGTGCCTGTGGGCACAAAATGTGCCAGAACTACAGATTTACATGGGCAATGTTTCTGTGGTAAGAAATCAGCTGCTTTACCAATTGGGCACTGGAGAGCTTCTTTGGCATTGGCACTTCCACTATGGGTGTCTCAATGTACTTGGGGTAGGCCATGGCTTCACAGTCGCTGACCCCGGCTGTCTTTGGGATCACAGCTTTGATTCTGATTCGTTCACAGCCCTTTACAGAGCAGAAAGCAAATTTCTCCTTCTCATTTTGAGCTTTGAGTTTCAGAAACAGCAGCCTGCAGGCAGGAGAAAAAGCAAATAGCATCCTTCAAAATTCTGTGCAACAAAAATACTGACTCCCAGTTTTGGTGGACTCCTTCCTATGCTTTGCAATAATTTGCATTGCAACCCTTGGCACCATGTTTTATAGTGCCCAACATCCCACATGCAAATAAAAGGGGATGCTCATCTCAGAAATGGTTTAGGCAGCTCGGGGAAAGTACAACAGAGAAATAAGATGGCACCTGAACACCCTCTGAGCTCTGTTCTTTAATGACACATATATGTAGAAAACATGTCTTTCTTTCTTTCCCTTTATTTTAATCCTTTAAAAGAAAATAACAGGCTTTACACCTAGTTTCTGTGCATCCCTGTCATTGTGTCTTTAAGTGGTTGCTGTTCAAAATAACAAGGGCTGTGTGTCTTCAGTTAAGTTGCATGGTCACACTTTGCTTTTGTCTTTCTTTTCTTTTCTAATTTGTATTCACTTGGCAAAGCTTTTCCCAGAGTAATTGGCAGTGCAACAGAGGCTGTGAATGACTGGCAGCCATGGGAGTCCCAGGAAAATTAAACACTGGTCACATTTCCAGAGAACCTTCCTGGTTTTGTTGTGACCCCAGCTGGTGGAAGTAGCCAAATGGCTCACGATTCCAGCAGCATTCCCAAAGCAGTGTCCAAATCTGAGAGGCCTGCTGCCTTACCCAGTGTCCTCATCCCAGTAGTAGTATCCTTTAGTAGGATATCTGTGCTCCAGTTTCTCCATCTGAGAGGTTCTGTAGAAGGTGCCAGTTTTGTATGTTTTCTTCAAGAGACGGTTGTGGATGTCTGAGAGAATGGAAAACGTCGTCCCTTTAGGATAGCAAAACCCTACTTGAATCCAGTCATTCCTAAAAATAGCAAAGATCCACACTGTAACAAGTTGACACATAACTATTATTTTCCTGGGCATGCTAGAAGCCAAACTAAATAATTCACTCCAAAAAATATAAGTTAATTTTTTCCTGGCCAGTTAAAATTTTCATGGTTTAGGATGAATCAATGTAACATAAATTAGACATAACAACCATGGGTTAGTTAAGCAATGTAGGTCAGATCTGCTCCTGACTTCCAGACCTGTGACTTCCATGCACCAGGAAAGAATTAGCTCTAAACTTCCAGAAATGAACTGTGTTATCTTGCAGGGCTTCCCAGGGGAGGAAACAGGAATCTGAGATGCCTTATGAAAAGTTGGTGAACTCAATGGACTTCTGTAACAAGCATGTTCATTCTGGAAGAACTCATGAGGTGGTGACCTCACCCATTAAAAATGTGCAGTTACATTATTGGGCTGGAATGCTGGAATTCAGATCACTCACTTGTTGAAGTTGATGAGCCATATGGCCAGCTCTTCAGGGGCTGTCTTGTCCCAGTGGATGGTGTAGCCTTTCCTCAGAGTTATAACTGGCTGATACTGCTGGTAATGAGTGCTTTTGCTCAAAGCCCCTTCCAAGTAGAGTGGGTGATTGTGGTAGTCATTTTTTATTATTTTCATTTTCAGGTTGGCTGGCTTGTAGGCTTGGATGTATATCTAAATGAAAAAAAATAAAAAAGAAAAGATCACCAAGAGTTTAATGAACTATAGTGAAAGGTTCAGATACTCAATAGATGTGAGCTGGTGCGAGCCCTGTGTGCTGTGCACTTATGTTCATTTACTTAGGCTTCGTTTTCAAAAAATCAAACTGCTTTCAGAAGAAGAGAAAAAAAAGATGGCTCATTTCCTCATCCTCTGAGTTCAAGTGCATGTGGCAGCAGAGGCTTCAGACAGGCTGCAGCAGGCTGAGATATTCCACAGCATCCTGCAACCCTCAGCAGCCGGACAGTATCTGCCTCAGACATCTGACTTGTGCTGAACAAGGACCCTTCTGTCTGGATTGCAGAAGCCTGAAACCCAGCTCACTGGTTAGAAATTGGCTGTAGTGGCACTACACAGAAAAAAAACCCAAGAGCTGCAACATCCAAGAAAAAACAGGCACTCTCAGCAGAGGAAGGTGAGGATTCTAATGGCAGCAGCAGTCAGAGCTCCTGTGGTGGGAAGAATGGTTTGGTGGTCACACGCAGGATGAAAGACCATGAAAGCTGAAGTCTAATTTCGACTCATCAGCACATTTCCCATAACACTGTGGGCAACACTTCCCCCCATAAATCAAGGAAAAATAACTAGCCGACAGCCCATGGATTTATGAATATTTATCTGTGAATGCCCTTGCAGCTCTCAGGAGACTTCAGGCAGAAATTGTTGGAGCTGTCAGCAGCCAAGGCCAAAGCTTCTGAAAATGTACCACAGTATTTCTTATGTTCAAAGCCACCTGTGCAGCCATGCTGATAAATAAACTCTGAGCACCCTGAAGAAAGTCCATTTCTAAAGGTCAAGCTTTACAGTGTCAAGAAATTGAAAATAAAACCAAGTAATAATGATACTGCAAGGTAAGCAGCCTCACCTGTGCAAAGTGGCCGCTGCAGATGGAACCTCTCCAGTCGGGCACATCGATGCAGTCGGGGTGCTTGATTAACCAGTTATCTTCTTTGATCAGGTATGAGCCTGGATATTCTGACACAGAACCATCTACATCATGAAAAACTGATGTTTTGTCACCATCCATATCCAGATCATTGAACCAGGGGCCAGGTTCTCCAAAGAAGACTCTTGAGGTAATCTAAACAAAACAGTAAAACACATTTCAATCTCCAGAAAGGAATTCATCACTTAGAGTACAAGCAAAGGATGCCAATGGTCACTATGGTGCAAAGATGCCAATGGTCACTATGGTGGCTTTTCTGATTTTATTTGGTGTTGGAAAGTAGCTTGGAAAAGAAATAGTTTGGGTTTGTGGGTCAACTGCTGCATGAAGAAATCTACATGCACTAACATCACCTTTAAATGGCCACAGATTTTGGCTGCTCAGCTTGAGACATTGTGTAGGCTTCATGTTTGGTGGCTCTGAGGCCTCGTGACTCAGGTGAAGTCTGGGGTTGCAGGTCCACTGAGACAGCACTTATGTGGTCATAAAACTGTGAGTTTCTGAAGCCAACCATCCAAAGATGGAAGCACCAAAATAATTTTCAGCTGAGCAGGTCTTGTAAGTTGCCAGGAACCTCACTGCTTTCTGGTGCAGGCACACTAGGGTTGGCTCTGCCTGCACACTGCTTCTTCATTAAGCCTGAAGTCAGCGTAGAGCTGGGTCACACACTTAAATGTGTGGTTGATTTGTCAGGCACAGCAGACACACATTTCCCTGCTTACCATGGGGGAAAGGCTAAAGCAAACAGAATTTCAGCCTCAGTGGTGGGAAGGCTTGTTTTAAAATTCTGGAGGAAGGTTCAGGAGATGGAGCAATTTCACTAGAGCCACTTCACTCTTTGTTTGCTAATAGAGTTTTAAGGTTCCAAAGCCACATGAAGTCATACCAATGTGGGGAATAGTCAGCAACCTCCCCTGGGAAATGGCTGCTCAGACAACTTCTGACTGATATTTTTATCCAGCATAAATAAATGTCATGTCACCAGCCTGCCTCATGCAATGTGAGAGAGTGACCTACCAACACTTTTAGGGGAATTTTGCCCTTCCCATCACATTTGGCACTAGTCAGCACTTTTCCTGACCTGTGAGCAAGCCGGCTAATTTTTTGAAAATTAAGCAACACAAATCATTTCAGCCCAAACACTTTATTTATTTGTTTGTAATGTTTGGCAGTTGGATTTAACAGCTGCTAAAGGTGAACCTTAGCAAAGCAGTTAGCATGTATTTGTGCAGGCAAATACAAAAATAACTCAAAAGCACAGGCCCCAGGACGGGTTCAGACCAGCACCCAGAAGTTCATACTGTAATTCAAAGCTTGGCAAACCCTTTTTGGCTGGACTCTGCTCTCATTTGTGTCTGCAGAACCAGAGTCTGGAATTACCCTGGTGTTCAGGGCTGCAGAATTATCCTGCATCAGCTCAGTTTCACTGGCTGTGCCCCAAAATCAGTATTTTCTGCTTCTAGGTCAGTTAGACCTTTCAGAACAGACTTCCTTCTGTTGTTGCTTTAATGTTATACCACTGTTGAAAATAAAGGGGCAGATTCTTCAGTTTCTGAGTCGTACAGAAATGGAAATTATTTTCACTTCAAGGTCACTATTTTTTTTTAATGGATGCCTGCCTTGTTTTGCTGCAAGCCTGACAGAGAAATGGATTTTCTCGTTATTGCACCCATCCAATTTTCCTTTCCCTAGCTGCTGCTCTCTTTGCTAAACTTCTGGCAAAGACAACTGGCAAGAACCTATGTTTTCTCCTTTTTGCCCACAACCCCCTTTCCAAGGGGAAAGGGGCATTCTGAGAAGGAAAACTCACAGGGACATCTTCGAAGTGGATGCTGGTGACGTTGTTGTTGGGGCAGCTCTGCCAGGCGTTGTTGAGGCGGAAGGCCAGGGCGCTCGTGTGCCGCCCGTCCAGCGCCGCGAACTTGCGGAACGTGCAGTTCTGGACGTTGATGGGCCCGTCGTAGAATTGAATCCCTCGGATGGGAAAATCCCTAAAATGTGTTTGGAAGAGACAGAGAGACTTGGTCATGACACATTAGCATCAGGAGGAAGTGTATTCTACACATGCACAGTCCCACAGTGCTTGTTCCTCAGCTGCTTTCATTTTTTGCAGCCCATAGGATGACTCCTGAGATCCTGCTTTGGAACAGAAAGGATTTCCCTCCTTTTTAGCTCTGTGAAGTCCTCTTATCCTTGCAAGTTCAGCTCAAGTTCTCTCGTGTTGAACAGATCATCTTTATTTAGTCTGTGCTCCTCCAGGGAAGGAACTTACGGGAATGCCAAAGCATTGACCTAAAGATGAATAAATTCGTGTTTGCCATCAGAAATGAGTTCTGCAGCAGTGAAACCTGAAACTCATCAGAGCTGTGCAGACTCCTTGGGCTGAGTAACAGCACGGCTAAAAGAAGTCCCTCCACATCTTTCAAAGGGACTTGGAGAGAAGCACTGCAAATCAACTGCAATAAAAAATGGATTTGAAAGCAAGGAAAGGTCCTACAATCTATAGGGCTAAGAAGAGGTGAAGAGGCAGATTAATGAACCTTTAACAGCCTTTCCTGCTATCATCTGCAAGGTAAAGAAGACACCATTTTCACACCAATGAACTGAACAAGATGCTTAAGCTCTTTAAGAGCCTAAGATAAGATGTTTCAAATTTCACTTATGATAAATAAATTTGATCCTTTCTTCCTATGAATTGTTGCCCTCAGAGAATTCCTGAGTGCTCCAGTTTGTTCTGAGTTTCTGCATCTAACATCCAAGATGAGATATATCCACATATATATGCATAAAGGATGTTAGGAGAGTCATAGCAGATTGGGTTTTCATTATTGCTATAGTTAATAATAAGCCTCCTGCATCACTGTTGACAGCAAAATTGAGGCCTGTGGCAGAAAAGACTCAGCTGAGCTGTTTGTTCACTGTGGGGCTACCATTGGGATAACTAGGTTTTTAGGAACCAAAACCATTGCACTTGCAAACCAACCTGTAGGACGAAGGTCTAGGAAGAGGCCACACATGAAGTTCACCGGCCATTTCAAAACTATTTAACAAAGGCATCAAATTCCTTTGCAGCAGCAATTGTAACAGCAGCACTGAGCACATCCATGACCACATCTGGGCCAGTTCAAGCCCCAGAAAAGGGCTTCTTGAGCCTTCCTGGCAGCTGCCTGGATGGAGACTGTCACATTGCTCAAGACTGCTGATCACACGTACAGAGGTACCCAGCTAGCACACAGTCCTCTTGCTGTCCTCTCAAATCACCTTGCAAAGGGGAGGGGGGAGGAAAGAGGACCTTGATCTGTCTTGGCAGCCTGCAGGGATGTACCTGCCAGCAGCAGCTGCACGGTGAGGACTCTGGGATCAGGAGACATGAAATGAAATCCATTCTGTGTAATGGTTATTAAACTGAACAGCGCTGAGGAAACCACACTGGGCTGGAGTTTGTGCCCGGAGCAGGAGCAGTGAGTGCTTTGATGTGCTGAGCTCAACTTACGGGCTGATGGGCAGGGTCCTTCCTCTGTGATCCAGACCTCCAGGCCCCCAGATCTCATTGTCCATCGTCTCTGTGCCCAGGTTTCCGCTCTCACCAACAAACAGGCTGTTCTTGATTTCTTGCTTTGAGCCGTCATCGTGAGGGAAGGTCCCACCACTAAGAAGAAAGGGCTGGAGGTGAAAGGGCTGCTCACCCCCAGCCCCACCACCTGTGCTGCCACACAGCCTGTGCCACTCTTACCTGGCCAAGGTCAGGCCAATGCCATTGTCAGCAAACCTGGAAAGAGAAGAGAGATGCTTCAGAAGAGAGCTGGGTTTACTTTGCTTTATCATGTCAAACTATGACAAGTACCAAGGAGGTGGAGGACAGCAGGGATTAATTACTATACAGTGCTCAGGGGGAACTCAGGTTTTTCCAGGTTTGTTCCCTGTCCAGTTTTGGAAGATCTCTTTTGGCCCATCTTGCAGCATGTGCAGGTCACATGAAGCAGCAAGCCTGCACCTGATTGCTCCAGCTGGGTTAAGATGGTGATTACTAAGTACAGTTTACTTGCCTGCTAAAGCTTTATCCCTTTGTCTAATAACCACATGCTTTTCTCTTTTAGATAAAAAAATCATGCTTATCTCCCACTCCTCCTAGCTTTTATTATTTAATAGTGCTTTGCCTTACACACACCTCTGTGCTTCCCTGACTTCTTGTACCACAAACTGCTTCCATAAAAGAGCTTTGCAAGAGGAACTGTGATAAAAAGAGAGAAGCTTGGCTTCCCTTTCATCAACAGGAATACAGAGATCAGAGCTTCCTTATTAAAAATAAAAACAAAAATTAGACTGTATTTCTAATTTGCTGAAATTTCAAGATAAGATATCTTGCAGCTGTTGGTCCATGACTCCTGCTTACAGAAAGGCTACAATGAATTGATAGTTTGAGTCAGCCTTGATGGAGTCCATCATCCCACATCTGTCACTGATCCCGGCAGTGATGTGGAGCACATCCCCTCGCCGTGCTGCTGTCTGTAGGTGGCAGCCCTTCCCACCCTATCGCCTCCCTGCTTCCCTGCAGGCCACATTAACACTGGCGTTGTTAATGGGATACATAAGTCTGTTTGTAGCAATAGAAATGGAAATGACTCTGGCTATAAAGACAATTACAGTTTGATGGCTGCTTCCTCCAATTCACGTGCACTCAGAGATTTGCTGCTGGAAACTCATAAAGCATTTGGTGTTTTAGCACCCTCCACATGCTGTGTTTGCTCCATCAGCAAGGCAAACATCCCAGTGACCTGAGTGGGATCTGTGAGGACAACACTTGCTGGCCATGGAGTGGGCTGGATACTTGTGGGTCATAAGAAACACAAAGTGTATTGCTCAGTATGACATTTCTGACTGTTCTGCTATAGCCCCATTCTCACCAGGTCACCATTGCCAGCTTATCCCACTGGTTGCTTTAAGAGGTCTGGGTCACTCGAAGGTAAGGAAGCTCTGGCTGGGAATTGGACACCAGATATTGTTGTGACAGCTATTCCCACCAGGGTTATCACAATATGCCTCGTGAAGGGGCTTTTTCCTTTTTCTCCTTTTCATTGAGATTGATATCAGGAGCCTGGCTCAGCAAAAGAAACTGCAGCAGATCATCTGTTTTTGAGTGCAAAACAAATATCTGCTCTGGCCAGCACAGGAAATGGCCTTCAAAGAGCACAACACACACTTGCCCAGGCTCTCTCCCTTGATGCTGTGATGCATAGTTTCATGTCTGCTTCATCAGTACCTGCTTATTCAGCGTAACACTGAACCACATAAAACTGATCTGTGACCAGGCTGAGCCAGGAACGGTGGTGCATTTTGCTGTTTTCTTTGCCAAGCACCTCATTTTTCATGTTAAAATAAATTAGAGGTTTTATTTTTAGTTATTTGCCTCGGTGTGTCTGTGTGTGTATATTGTGACCATTTTTGAATGCTGGTCATCATCACACAGAGAAAATCTGAGGGATCCTCAGCTCAGACAAAGCAGGTTTTGTTTGTGTAAAATAATGCCTGTGGTGGCTTAACATTTCATCTTTATTTCAATCTTGGCCATAGGAAAGGTGCAAAGTGATATAAATACTGAGCTATGCTCGCCATAAACACCAGGCTGAACTCTGAGAGTTGAAATAAGGCAAAACTCACTGGCAGTTGTCCAGCCACACATCTCCACCTCGCAGCCAGGCTCCGTGATCCTGATTCTTGTAGGCAATAAAGCGCTCAATTATTGCAGGTTCCCTGGGCTTCAGAGGATCAGCATCCTTGTGTGGGCTGTATCTGTGACCAGGAGAGAGGAAAGGTTGGTGAGGGAAGGTAGCCTTGCTCACTGCATGGCCCTGCTGAACATCTGGTTCATGGAAACTCAGGAACAGGTTTGGGACCACAGTCCATCCACGTAGCGTGTCTAGTCAAGCAGCAATGGCCAGACCCAGCTGCCAAGGGAAGGAAGGTCCAGCAAGGCAGTCGTAAAGACCTGCTCCAAGTTTCCTTTCACCTTTTCAGTATTGTATTTCTGATATATTGCTGAGAGCATGGAAAGTTTACTATTGCTCCCAAAAGTTGGAGATATTTTTTAATCCCTTATGGTTATCTTTTAGCATATTCCTGTTATTTAGATAAATATCCTTTTGTTTTCCCTTTTGAGCATTCTTATCTCCTAACTCTGGCTATACCGTGGCCATGAGTACCACTGCCAAATTTTTCTTGCTGTGGAAAGGAATTAAAAAATCTTGGAGAGGGGCTGAGAGCATGTCCTTCACTATTCCCACTACACAGGACACACGTACAAGATTTATTAACCCTGAAGTTCTCAGTATGATGAAATATTGGCCTGATGTAGCAAGAAAAGCAGACAGAAGTGGAAACTGCAGCGATGTGTGCCCTCAGCTGCTCCCTGACAGCCACTGCTTGGGCTACAGGATTTGAGCAAGGTGATGCTGAGCTTGGCTGTCATTTACCCCGTCCTGAGGCACCACTCTCCTTTCTACTGTTGAAGGAGCATCTTCCATCACACTACACAGCTTAGGAAACCTGACAGATGAGTAATCAACTCAGTGCCAGCAATAGCTGGTCCAGAGATTAAAATTCATTCCTCACCAATGGACAGGCAGGCCAGGCTGTCAAGTTGCTAACAGATATTCAATAGCACTTTGCTTTGCTTAATAAGCCATCATATCAAACTAAAACTGAGCATCAGGCTGATAGGGTTCCAGTAAATGAATATTGCTTTGGCAGCTTCATCACTGTGAATTTACTTTCAGAGAGAGATTTGGTATCAGCTCTTGTGCATTCCCCAGACATTGTTAAATACAGATATTTGGAAATGGATTCCAATTTCATTCACATCCATGATAACTGGAGGAACACTACAGGGTACAGAATTTGGCTTGGACATTTAATGCTGTAACTGAATGCAGAATAATCTCTCCAACTCTCTAACTGTCCAGCCTAGCTCACAGTTTGCCCCAGCCAGCCCAACTTTAGTCATTTATTCAGTTGTTCAGTCTTGACACATGGAGAGTGGAAAATGGAATAAATAATCTGAGCTGCAGCCTATGCTGGTGGGTAATCCCCGGGCGTAACCATGACTGCATTAAGAATTGTTTGGCTTCCAGGGGCCATTCTTGACCTTATATGGCCAGGGAGAAATTGCCTTTTGTAATCACTTACTGTGCCTGTGGCAGCAGGCACTTTCCCAAGGCACGTGTTCAGCTGTATGGAAAAGCAGCATCAGGCTCCCAAGAGCCGCCTGCTCTTAAGTTATTTTTTAGCAGCTACTTTTACCATGGAATTAATCATTTCAATTAACTGAGCATTAAAATAATGTAAATAACATTCACTTTTGAACATCTTTAAGCATCAGCTGCTAGCCAGGGCACTGGGGTGATGTGGATAACTGATATCTGAGCTCCTGGCTGGGCTGCTCTGGGGAGGAAGACTGATCCCACCCCTGCAGCGCTTGCCCAGTTCATGACTACAGTAGTCTGGGTAACCCACACCCCAGAGATGGAAAGGAGAAAAGGATAAAGTTGTCATTCTCCCCTGCTGAGCAGAGGCTTTCAGCAGGTTTCTCTTCCTTACATGGTTTCTTCTGTCAAGAGACACAGTCATGGGGGAATGTAGGTTAGGTGCAACTGGAGACAATTGGTCTGTCAGGAAAGAAAACTATGAAACTTGAGAATATTTAAATCTTTTTACATGTCTGGAGATTGGTAACCGAGTCAAGAGCCAGACTCAACCTCTAATGAGATACAAGGGTGCAAGTGCAGTCCTTACATCAGCCTCCTCCTCTGGGGAAAGTGGGAATTCTCAGAAGCCACCAGGCCACAGTAGCTCTGCTGATATGATACAGTCTATAGAGAGGTTTCCAGTATTTCTAAATTACTCCACTACACCACACAAAGGCTGTGCACAGCAGCAGAAATGAAGGCTCGCTCTGTGTATTCAATTGTGATTGTTATTGCAGTGTCAGATTTGGAACTGATCGAAATCTGAAAGAAAAGTGTGAGCTCCATGACATAAGCACTTCCTGTTCAAGCAGGTTCTAAAAGAATGAACAAAATCAATATCATTGCCAAGAAATACTTTAATTTCTTATTACTAAGTAATTCTTGCAACAAATTCTGCCCAGTGGGACTATTGGCCAGGCAGTGAATTTTCTTGCTTATCTAAAAAGTCAGAAAGTCCATGGAACACCCTAGAGCAGATGTAACAACCACGCCAGCTCAGCTCAGAGCTAAAGAACAAGGACAAAACCAGAAGGGTGTGGGGGATGAGAGTCCCTTATAAAGGAGAATGTAGAGATGAAGTTAGAAATGGCAAGGTGTAAGAAGTGAAGACCTTTCCTCAAAAAGAGCCCCCCCAAAGCATTGCAGTCATTCTTGTGAGCTTCCATGGGGGCAATTTCACAGCTTTCACTCAGTGCTACAGAGAAGTCTTTTCCAAACCAAACTATGCAAAACACTTTACCTCCCAGAAATCAGGGTCAGGATAGGTCTTTTGTCCTTGGCGGAGGCTGGAGTGGTTTTAACACCATTATCGATGATCATTCCAGCCTAAAGGAAAACAGAAATGCAATATCACGGAATATTTATAATTTTTGCAGTTATTTCCATCTCCAGACTCTACCTCCAATTATTTTGAGCCAAAGGCACTCACACAATGCTAAAAACAGCTTTTGTTACTAGCATGTGAAACAGAGGCCTGCCAGGAGTATCCAGACTTGCATATTTGCTGCAAATTTCCAGAACTGCAATTTTCTCATAATTGCATGTATCCCCATACACATAAACCCTCTGCTGCAGTTTAAAGCTCCGTCACACACAGCCCCACAACACTGCACTCTAAGGACCAAATAAGCAGAGAAGGTGATTAGACACAGCGGCCGTGTTTATCCCTCTAGAAGCTGTTCAGCTAATTGCCAACACTGGCCGTCGAGGTGCATAATTAGCCAAGTTGCCAGCAGATGCTCCTGGAGGCAGTATTTTAGGAGCACAGAGGCAGGGAAGCAGCCTGAGCAGAGGGGAGGATGCCCAAGAGCCAAGTGGAGCAGGTGCTGGCTGGCTCCGGGCGCTCCCACGCCAGCCCGCGAGCTGCCTTATCTGCAGACACAAACAAGCGTGCAGGAACTCTGAGAGAAGCAGCAAGCACAGGCACTAATAGCTTGCAGACCCAAAGAGCTGGAGCGAGGAGATGGTGTTTTTTCCGAGGGCAGCATTCCCGTTGCGTGCAGACTCACCCGGTAGTTGGAATGCGCGCGGTTGTTGGAGAATTTCCCCATCGGCATGTGCTCGGAGTAGCCAGGGGAGTACATGCCCGCTGAGGGCCCCGTCGGCACGTGGTGCAGGACAAACCAAAAGCCTGTCTCCTGACAAAGAGAATGGACATCTGAGACTTTGCTGGTCCACCCAAGGAGGTCTCAGCAAAGCCACAAGATGTGAGCCGGAAGATTTCAGGACAAATCAGAGCCAGTGGCATTGACTTGTGCAATGCTCTGCAGCAAAGAGTTTAATACACATGAACATGGACGTTCACCCTCCTGCATCTTCAGGGTGCCTTAAGTTAAGTTTTGGCATCAATATTGAAGCATAAGTGAGACTTTTGAAACTTATAAATCAAACTATTTAGTTGCCTAAAAATTTATCAAGGAGTCCTAATCTAGGTACTTGAGATTTGGAAGCTTTGGAAAGGCCACATCCCTCTGCTTAAGGCTTTGTTTTCTTGTTTATACATCTTCACAGGACAATAAGGGCTCCTGATGTGACCAAAAATTCCTGTGGAATTAGCATTAGGGCTGATTGAAATTTCAGAGCACCATTACTGTCCTGCAATCAACAGAATCATTGCCAAAGGCTTCTCTGGGACTCCACGGTCACATTTATTTAATTTATTCAGGCTGCACACTATGAAATTTTGTTAAAGCCATCCAGCTCTAGAAACTGCAAGTGACAAGAAGTGTGGAGCAAAAGGAAAAACATTATTTTTATTGATGGCACCATCCACATTAATCCTCAAACTAGCAGTTTCAAAAATGTCTGTGTCACAAACACAGGTTTTATTCCAGAAAAGCCTCTCTCAGCCTTTCAGGGCTGTAACTGGCCTGAGCTGTTACCAAATAAGAAACTTGTACACTCACTTCAGATCCAGCAGCTGCACAGTTTATAAGGTTGTTGTGTGGGTTGGCTATCCAGAAGGTGGATACAGCACTGCAGGTCAGGAAAACAAAGAATAACATGAAAATGACACTTTGAGCACACACACCAGAGTCACCCATCAACTCCTCCAGCACGGGCAGGGCTGATACCTCCCCAGATAAGGGGTCCTAACTAGGGGCAAAAGGCATGTGTTTTTCCTTTCTCTCCTCATACCTCATGTCCTCTGTGGTTTGACAGAGAGCATGGCCTTATCTTTTAAAACACCAAGTATTAAATGAGGAATTTCAACTGCAATTCCAAGCCTGCTATGAAGCTGTCAGATGTCAATCATGTTTTATGATAACATAAATATGCTGTTGCACAAGTCACAGAAAAGAACTTTACCCCCATATAAGCCCTCAGGTTCATTAGAGGCTTGTTTAATCAAGGGACCCAATGAATTGCCTCTTAAGGGCTTTCCAAGTGTACCCCAGTACCTGCCTTTTCCAAGAGCTGCTGTAATTCATTAACTTTATTTGCTCCCACCCTCCTGCACATTTCTTTTGAGACAAAAGCACTCTTTTTGTCTAATGCACATAAAAGACTCTTAATTGAAAGATTTTCATCAAGGAGGAAAGATCAATCCATCACTGTCCATCCTGTGGCATACAGCATTCATTAAGCAATAGGCACAGAAAACATCACTTAGAGCCAACAGACTGGCCCCTAAATTTGCTGGGTGAGATTCCTTAGGGTGAACCTACAGAACCTTTATGTCTATTTTAATCTTGCCACAAGGGACTGCACAGGGTCTGTAGGCCAACTGATTTTGCTGATGAATTTCCGTTTGTCTGACATTATTGTGAAAACATAGCAAAATCTTTCTATTTTGGGACCAGGATTGGCCTAGGAATAAACAAATTTGGATTATTTATAGACCACCTCCTGCTGTGTAGGCAAGGGCAAGGACAGTGTATTTCCACAGTGACCCATCTTTCAGCCTAATCCCAATCACATGGATTGGGCAGGTTACTGTGTCATTTGGCACAATCCTATTGTTTTAATTCCTGGCAGCAGCTTCCTGCCAGCCTCTCCCAAACTGAGGGATCCACAGCTGGTGCTTGTCCCCATCCCTGCACTGGGATTGTGTGGGGTACTGTGTTGGAGTACTCGTGCACTTCCAGGCTGGATGAACACAGTGCAGACCAAGCTATTTTTCTGACCAGACCTTGAATTCTTTTATAAGAAAGACAGGGCAGAACAAAGTACCATAACACCTTTCCATTAGAAAGTGCTCATTCATACAACAGTCTTCAAAATGACATACAAAATATGTCCCTATGACTATTAAATGAATTATCAGTGGAAAATGAACACAATGGCTGATTAACCCTTATTTTATGAATGGAGACATTAAGTGTATTTTATAAACAAGCACAGATGTGAAAAAGAGGATTGCATGAATCCCTCTATTTCCCTTGCCAAACTAAAAAGTTAAAAATATGTTTGCTTGAACAAAACCTCAGCTTGTTCTAAGGACAAAATGGATGATACTGATACTGTCTGAGCAGACTGAGAGTATTTCCAAGTGAAAGAAATACCCTGAAGAATTGTAGCTGTCAGTCAGGCACCAATCAGCTTCAAACTGTCTCATTTTCAGGATGGAAGTCTGGCTTCAGAGAATTTTTCATTAACTTTTGGAGGGTCAGAAATTTAGAAGGTTTTTTAAATTGTAGATTGCTTCCCCTTTCAACTACAGCAGAAAAAAATCCATAAAGAAAATTCTGGACTACAGGCAGGAGTGTTCCTGTCTCCCTGCAGCTTCAACACAGCACCAGCACTCTCTGATCTCAGGACAAATCTTCACTGTGAAAGACTTCCCACTCAGTTGCACAGGGGTCTTGTCCTCAAGATGATTCACCATCAATTTTAACTTCTTAAAGGCAAGCTTGATGCCCAGCTTTTAATGGAAAACACTCTGAAAATAATGTGGTTCCACAGATCTGCTCCAGACCACTTGCTGGGGTCTGCTTGCCCACTGCTAAGCATGGAGGCTTGACTTTCAGAGTCCAGCACTCTCTCGAGAAGAAGAATCATGGGCATGGGGGGAAGAAGAAGAAACTTAATTAGCTGACTGATATGCATCAGAATGAGTAGGTTCCTTAAAGAGCCAGTAATAGCTAATGAAATCATATTCCCAGGCTGACCTTGATTTTGGGGCAGAAAAAAACGCTGGAAAATAAGGGAAAGAAAGGGTAGAATAGCCTTCAGAGGCTCAATCAGTCTATACCCTGCTTTTTAACAGGACCAACTACAACCACAGTACTTGTGATGGGCATTTCTCTAACCTGTGCTTTAAAATTACTGATAAAGAAGAATCCAGTAATTCCTCCATGAAAAAATTCTAGCGCTTAACTGTGTGGCCAAGTTGATTGTGTTTCTTCTACATTTCACCTGAATTATTACTACAAGGCCACAGAACTGCAAAAAGAACTTGCAAAAACCCTTCTTATTGAAAATGCTTCTAAAGTTCTCATCTAAACCTTAGCTGGCAGATCTGCAAGGACACTTAGAGGAAAGGATCTTGCAAAAAGGGAGATGAAAGGCATTTGGCATTTTTCAAGTTTAATAAATTGTTTGTGGCAAAAGAAAGTTACAAGAAGTTCCCATGGAAATATTTTCATGGGCTCATGTATAGACAGACTATTAGAGATCCAAGGGATGTATACAGTCTTTGATCTTATATTGTCAAGTTCCAATTCAGTGCTAAACTGCATTTATTAAATCACTAAGGTTTCACTTCAGAGTTTGGGCAGATTGCGCCAAATGAATGCATAACACCAACGCTGTATCACGAAATCAGATCATGATTCCTGGATAAGTGGAAATCTTTTCAAATTCACCTGCCAAGTGAGATGAGTATGAATGTCAGAACAGACCCCATTCTGAACTCAGCAGTTTTTGCTGAGCCATTGGGTTCAAGGCTCCACAAGGCACAAGGCATGGCTGCATACTTTGAAAGAAAGATTTTCAGTATTTTAGGTAGGAACCATCTCAATGGACTTTATGCAAAAAAGTAAAAGTACACACTAGGTCTGTAGGCATCTAAATAGTACAAGGATGAAGATGCCAAGGAAATTGCTCTCCCAACTTCGGGGCACACAGATGACTACATAATCACATACACATAATGCTGTCTGTTATGGCCAAATCCTACAAAGAGAGGGAAAAGAACAGGAAGGCTCCCACTCACCTACAGTCCTGCCTGGGCTTAGGGATGTAGCCCGGGTAAGCTCCCTCAGTGATCAACTTGCACATCCTGCTGTCGCGGTCGGAGGGGAGCAGCGTGCTGGGTTTAACTAGCAGGCCAAGGCAGTGGTCAAACGTGTTGCGCTCTTCTGGCCCATCCTCCGTGAAAAAGCAATGGCCCAGTGCATCATAACCCACCACGTCCTTCACCTGCATGTACAGAACAAAGGGCAGTGTTAAGGTTCTGTGCTTCAGCCACTGCCTAATTAGAACAAACTTTACAGCCATGGCACATAGGAGACTCAGTACCCTTTTGAACTCAGGGTGCATAAGCAAAACCAAAAGCAAGATCACTCTCTGCCCTTAAGAGCTTAAAGTCTAAGCAATAACTCTAACACTTAATTAAAATTTGTCATCACCTAGGAAATGCTCATTCCATTCTTTTGTTGGCCTGTGAAATCAGAGGCTGTCTTAGCATGGGGCTGGAAAAAACACGGGGTGGAGGATGAAGAGAGGACATTAGATGTTCAAATCACATCTGGGCTCATTCATCTTCATGTGGAGTTACATGAGCAGCTACATAAAATGCAACTGAAAAATCCAGCTGAGCTGAAAAAATATTTTTCCAGGCTATCAGAAGGGCGGAAAGTTGTTTTCCAGACAGGCTGGCTTGTTTTACATTTGACCTGATTTTTTTTTCAGGTTGTTGACAGCAGCTTTACTTGACCCTGAAACAAATCAGCTGGTTTTAATCAATGCTGCTCTGGTTTTGGTTTGGATGTTGTTAACATTGGGACACCCTTGGCTGGACAGAACAACACCCATCACACCACTGGAAGATCTGAGAGCAGGTATGTGAGTTTGAAGCCTAAGGATAGGACTGGATGGGAAACAACATCCCCTGGACACACAGCAAGTGTGTCCAGCAAGTCAATTTTTAGTAGATATATCTGGCAATATGGAAAATTAATTTGAGGTCTCCATTGACCAGGGCAAGGTCTGAATGTCCTGGGCTCTTTCCTTGCTGTTCCCATCAGCCATCATCCATCAATCACCTTGGACTCATGAAACCTTCCTAGCTAAGTTTAGCCTGCCACCAATGTGTTCCTCTAAATGCTTGTGATGAAACAGTGATTGTCAAGGGACAAGACAGTATTAAACCGGATAGAAGACCTGTTCATCATGGTGTCATTGAGAGACCTGGGCATTCAGGTGCTTGAATTACTTTTGTAAACAGGCTTGAGCCTTCTTTGTCACCTTCATGTCTCATTCCCAAGGCAAGGAGCATCAATTTCAAATAAAATCCCAGGATTAGTGTTGAAATTACTATAAATATGTTTTCACATAAGAAAAACCACTTTGCTTGCCAAATCTATTACCAGCTTACATCCACACAGACTTTTATTATGTATCATCTATGCTCCAGTGTAAATACTCAAATCTCTGAGCACAAGACATCACAGTAAATTAAACACCACTAAAATGACCTGCAAAGTGGTACATTCCTTTAAACGACCTCACTGACATTTACTGCTAACTTCCTTGACCTAATAAAATGATAGATTTTGCAAGGTTTAGGCATCTTTATTTAGGCATAAAACATATGCACTGAACTGTCCCTCCTCAGAAGAATGAACTCTCCCAGTCTTGTAATGATAAAGATTTACAGGGCAGAAGAACATTTCAGGAGAGTGAGCAACATTCAAAAGAAATTTTTCAACAGGTAGAGGAAGTTTTTAACCACAGAGATGTCAGAATTCCACAGAAACTGCTGCTGAATCCTACTCACTTCTCTCACAGGACGGTAATGCTGAAAAGACACGAGCAATGGTGCTGGGACATTTAGATGATGGAAGCAGATTCCCCAGAGAAATGTTAGCCACTTCAGCCATTTATCTTTCCAGCACTGCACTGGGACTGGGACATGGAAACTGCAGTGAGCAGACTGAGCTGGGGCAAAGCAGGGGAGTGCCATCCCAGGGGAACACATCTCCTGGTACAGTGGGAGAGGAGAGGTGCAGGGAGAGAGAGGGCTGTGCACTGGCAGAGGGGCTCAGAGCCAGCAAATGCCCCTTGTCCTCCTAACTCAGTCCTGAAAGCCCACAGAACAACAGAGAGTTATCAGCCAAGAATCTGGTCTCTCAGGCATTTGTCCCCTCTCTTTGATTAATTATTATCCCATATCCCATCTCTCAGTCAGCTCTGACTTGTTTCCCGCGCGTGTTTTCATGGCCACGCCATATACTGAAATGGTGCGACAGCAAATGAGATGTTTGCTCCAAAATCACTTTTCTGATGTATTTAATTTTTTCTTTGATTCAAACCTTGCTAATTGTCCATAGTCTTACATTAACTATGAGTAATTTAGAGGCAGATAATGCCCTTCATGGCAAAACAATTACTGTGAAGTATAGCTGGCTTAGTAAAAGCAGATACCACTGAAGGTGTTAGATAGCACAACCTCTTATTCCATGAAGTATAGGTCTCCCCTGGATCCTGCCAGACAATTTATTGACCCCCATTTAATTTCTTTCCCCAGTGGCTGTTTCTATTTTAGCTGGCACACTGGGATCCAGTGGAGAGAATGGGAATCAGAGCAAAGTTTCATCCCTGGGATTGCAGTGGTATAACTAGGTGGTTTTTGGCCAATATATTAAACAAAACATTGGGCAACTATTGCATTTTAAAACAACAATTATGGTGAGAAAGTAATTTCTACAGATTTGTTTTCAGAAGGACCCTCTGTGCCTTCCAGCTAAAATGAATTTGCAGACAAGTGCAGAATAATCCATCAATGAGTTGAGCTAATGTTGAGACAGCAACTTCTAGGAGACTGTACAGACCCACAGAAAAATACCTGTCATCAGGAATAACTGGATACTCCTTTCTCCTAGACCTTTCAGTATCTATGAGTATTTAGGAAGTGACATGAGAAAAATGACAGCAAAGCAAGCAGGGAAGCCTGAATAAAAATTATCAGCCTGCTTTAATGACATTTAAAAACTACTCCTCTCCCATTTCTTAAACAACTCCTCTCCCATTTATTAAAACATTTGCACAGGTACTCTACAAGACTCAGGCAAGAAGCCCCTCTGAAATCAACAACTTGATGTTAAGGATGTCGTTAAGTACTGAACTGAGTACTGAGATAGAAATATACTCAGTACTGAGATAGATACTCAGTACTGAGATAGATACTGAGTACTGAGTACTGAGATAGAATAGATAGAATTTTTATGGCTATTTCCAAAGTGTGGTTTGTGCAAAATAAGGAAAATTTTTCCTCAGCAAAATATGCTTTGGATCTACCTGATCTCAGAGGGAATGAATGTTACCTGGGGAAAGACAGAGCTCATCTCTGCGTGCACAAATGGTGTTCTTGCAGGTAGAAACAGGTGGTGCTGCCCAAGTAAAAAGATAATAAGCAACAGGGAAATGTACATAATAACTACTGTAGTCATCAGAGACCCATGTGGGTGTCTGTGAGTGTATCTGGGGGAGAAGAAAGAGGAAAGGAAGCAGATGAGGAGGTTGTGGTGGGATCACCTGATGAATCAAGGCACGGAGCTGCTGACTGCAGATGTCTATCAGAGCAATGAAACAACACCTAAGTGATGTAATGTTTAGAGCAAATTTTCTGTGACACAACTGAACAAACTTGATCAGATTGCTTTAATTCACCAGGGCTTTCTTTTCAGCTGTCAGCAATAATGATGAGGTTAAAATGAAAAAGAAACCAAGTAAAGTGTTATAATTAGAGTTTGGTACTCACACATTTTGATAAACTAAAATCAACAGAGATTATATTCTTCACTAACTAATGTCCTAAATTCTTAGATTTCCCTTGGGTGCCTTGTCATGGAGGCAAATTATGGTCATTTAGGGAATTGTGGTTGTTCAATTACAGCAAAAGAATCAAGTTGCTTTCATCAGCTTCATCAGTCTGTCTAAATTTCACCATGCCATCTTGGCTGGAACAGCCTGAGCACATAGATCCCTATGCCATGGATCCCCCATGGCACAGCTGTCACCAGTAGAAAGCAAAAGAGACAAAACTATTTCCAAATTCTCTGCATGAACCCATCCATCTGACTGATAAGAAAAATGCCAGGCTGTGGGTATTTTGTTTGGCAAGTATTAAGCAACAGGGAATGAAGATCTCCTATGAGATCCAGAAGCAGCCGCAGCCCATCAGCAGCTGTGCAGCCTCTGTGCAACCAGAGGCTGTGTTTACAGTGCCACTGGTGACAGCCCATCACGGCGTGACAAATGAAACCTGCAATGCTGCCCTGCCACTCTGCACATTCATTGTATACAAAGCCCCTCTACTGGCAGCTTCAGATTGGGCAGATGCCATATGACCCTGAATGACTTATATAATTTATGTGGTAGAACATCTTTTTTTCTTCAGAAGCCATGTTCACTTGGTAGGTTTTTAAGATCATGTTATAAACTTAGAAGGACAGAGGTCATACCCAAAACCTCAGATTCATAAATAGCAGATAAAAGCTGCTCTGCTTCTAGAACTGCAATTTAAATGCCCTTTGTTCAACTTCTGTGCATTTTAATTATGCCTGGGACTCTCCCTTCCAATGCTGGCACTTTTAGAGGTATGAACTCCTAATGCACAATGACCATCCAGGTTACAACTGCCAATGATATGTTTCCACTTAAAACTCTGTTATATATAGTAGCAGGGCTCTTGACAGTACAAATTTGCTTTTCAGAGCTCTTTTTTCATTTTGGAATACACTGCCATTTCACTGAAAGCATGAGAGTGCCTTGCCTACAGAAATCCTACACTTTTAAGCTCTCCTTCTTGAAGATCATCCAGCCTCCCTGGACTTCTCTGCCCTTCAGGAACTGCCTCACAAGGGACTCTCTCAAACAGGCTCCTGATCAGGCCATAGTCTGCCCTCCAGAAGTCCAAGGCAGCGTTCTGCTGACTCCTCCTTACTTCTCCAAGAATAGAAAAGTTTTATTATTTTGTGATCACTATGCCCAAGACAGCCTCTAACCATCATATCACCCACAAGTGATGTTCACAAACAACAGGTCCAGCATCCTTACCCCAAAAACAAAGACACCCCTAAATCTGGGGAGAATCTGAGCATGTTCTTATCATCTCTGGTTTGCTGTAACTTGTCTGGTAAGCATCAGTCATTTTATAGACTTATCCTAAAGGAATTCTTGTTTTGGAGACCAGCTCTGACAAATCAGAGCTCTGTGAGTGTTTAATGTTGTGACTAGCATTGCAAACCCAAACCTTTACTACAGGAAAGATGAGGCACACTTAAAGCTTCTGATTATCCTCTTTAAATAGCAAGCTGTATGTCTATAGAAAGATCCAGCTACTCATTACAGATGGGCTGGTCTGCAGACACTGCAGTACCCAGACCAATGCTCTGCCACTCTGAGTCACACACAGCCCCCAGTGCCACCCTGGCAGGTTGAAATACTCCTTGCCTATCCAGGGCAGGAAGAGTCAGACATAACACATCATTCTGCAAAAATTACACTGTATTCATGCTGTGAGGAAATGTTTTTGCTGCTGCCTTTATCTCTAAAGTAGACACTGGGACTTCTTACCAGTAAACCATTGGATCCATGGACTGTGACACAGCGGGAGAAGGTGTGGTGGATGGAGGTATCCTTCACATATGTTGGAGGGTTGTAGCCTCCTTTCTCATCCACATCTCCAGCCATATGGAAATGAATTGGGTAATGTCCCATTGTCTGCTGGCCCATGTATTTCAGTTCTAGACCTTCAATGTGGGTAGCCTTAAAATCAAGTCCAATCTGGAGAACAAAAAACATCAGTCAAGAAACACAAAAGCCTGTTGAGGGCAAGGAGAGGGGATACAGGCATAGGAAGGGTTGCACTGTATCTTCTGGAAGGATTTACTGTGTGGAGAGGAGTGTATGGCTGCAGGGTGAGGGAAAGGGGCATGGTGGCTAAGGAGACCAGAGTTGCTCTTTGATGGTCTCACTGCTGCCATAGACACATTTAATTTAATTTTAGGAGGAAACCAGTTTGTATTTATTGTTTTCCATGAGTTTCAGCCTGCTGGGTTCAAATTGAACTTCATGGGCTGAGCACCACCAAAGCCTAGGGAAAACTGGCACTGGAATGTGGAGTCTGTATCTCAGGTGGGTTGATCACCAGCCTCATGGGCTGAGCAATGTCTGCAGGGCCATGACATGCACTTCAAAGCCAAAGGGCAGGCAGCAGCAGTGGGGTGGATCTGCTCTACTGTAGGGAGAGGTTGCTTCCTCAATGGCTGATGAGGCATTTTTCCCTTCCTGCATCTTGGCTTCCTTGGTATGTGGAGGTGTGGCTGGCAGGAGGAAAGTGCAAGCAAAGGGCTCCAGCCCTACCTTGATGTGTCCCCCAAAGGTGTCGAAGTCAAAGAAGGAGCATAACTTGCTGCTGTACTCGTAGCACTGCTGCTCCATCTCGCCCATCACCACAACATTGCGGCTCAGCAGCCCCACTTCTGCCCGCATGTCGATGCCGTCCACGACCTCCCCCATGTGCAGGTACATTGCCTTCCCTAAAGGAACAAGATCCAGTTTCAGGGTTACTCTGCCAATGCTGCTGGTTTCCTGTGGGCCTCCTGTGGCGGGGTTGGCGTGCTAATAAAAGGAGTCAGCAGAAGTTGTTGGCTGACACCTCAAAGGAGGGAAGGCTGGAGCACAGGTGATGCCCAAGGTCTTGCTGAGATACTTGCAATGGAGGAAGTGGGATTTGTGGTCTTAGGTTGCTGCATTTCTCCAGGGAGATAAACCAACAGTCTGTTAGACAAAACACATTTCCTACCTTGAAAAAAGACTGTGATCATTCAAGACTTTTTTTTTGCTTTAGACTACAATTGGCTGTGTATGAACATCCAATGCAAAAAAGACCTAATGATGCAGCTACTGAAACATCTAAAACACTGAGGTTAGCACAGCAATTCCTGCAGTAAGACCCTGGGAGCTGCTCAGATCCCACAGCACTACTCACGGGCGAGCATCAGTCTGATCCTGCTAACACCACGGCTGTTAATGCAAGCAAGGAGTGGACTGGGCAGAAAGCCTTGTAAGAATGGTGGCTTGGGACAATCGCAGCCCCTCACCAAATTTGTGGGTTGTAAAACCTCCCACTTCTTCCCTTCCCAAACCTGTGCATTTTAGATCTACCCTCACATCTCCCACTTGCTCCCAAGGCTACTGCCCTGGTGTAGTTGGAGTCAATGGGATCTTCCATCTACTCCATGCCACATTTCCCTTTGCCAAGCCAAGTTACTCATAACATCCTCCACACCCACCCCCCTCCATGGAGGGATTAAAAGCACAGAAAGCTTTCTCAGAAAGGGGGGAAGTCCAGGCAGTGGGGATGTCTAGAAAGCAAAGCATCTCTGTTGTAATTTCATTCAAACATATTCCTACTACCTCCTTCCTTCCGCAGCTTTCTGCAGAAAAAAGCCAGTTGGGAAAAGGTTCATCTTACTGACTACATTCTGTATTATTCCAGTAAAAATAAGTAATAAACTCTTTAAGTAAACACTGAACTTTAAGGAATGCTACACTTGCATGTATTTAATTTCCATGGAATCATTCAAATCCTTAATTAGAAACAAATGGCAAGCCTGAAGCCTGGCTATCGCTGCAAAGCACTTTATGCTTAAGCAGAGGTGCCAAGTCAAGGGGAGGATTTTGAACACTGAAACAATATTATTTTTAACCAAAACATGATGCTGGGACTGTATAACAAAGATAAGCAAACACCATTCACTCCCTCTTCTCCTGCAGCTGGGAGCAGAGTAGTTTGATGGTAATATTGGGATTTGGGAAGAGTGAGTGCTCCACCTCGCTCTGAGACTGCAGTGCTGTGGGATGCCACAACACGTGCCTTCTGCCTTGGCACCTCTGCCTTCAAAATAATCTGATCATGTGAAAAAACACCTCTGTTAACTCCAGGAGCAGTGATGGCCAAAGAGCTGCACACTCAGCCCAGAAATGAGGGGCTGCAAGGGAGCATGGATTTGCACCTCACCCACTTTGGCAATCGTCTCCCTAGAAAGTCCTGGCTTTACCCATGCCCGTGTTGTTGCCCTGAGGCCAGTCAACCCCATCAGGCATGTGGCTAAAACCAGACCCAACCCATCCAAACCCCAGCAGCTTTGCTTCCTTTATTCACAAACATTAAAAAAGCCACAGCATTGAGTGCCCTCCAGGTGACAATACTCTGTGCTGGACCCTTGAGTGAGTCTGTAAAGGAGCACAGCTTCCCCGTATGAAACTGTTTTTAAGCTGTTATTTTTCCGTTTTCCCCAGAGCTGACCTTTCCTTGATTTACTGAAATGCAGGAAGAAGTCCGGATAATCATAAGAACATCCTATTTGAAGCCACATCTCCAGGATTTGTGGCAGTGAAATTAGATAGGCAGTTTTGTTATTCCTGTGCTGAGCTCTAGAATAATAAATGTCATGCTTGCATGTATTTAATTTAATTTAACACCAGTCCAGACATGCAAAACAGGGTAAGCACTGACAGGAATGTTAAATATGGACTAACCAGTTTCTAAATATAACTTCTTGGGTGCATGTTTTTCACTCTATGCTTTTGCTGATTTGACATGTTTGGAGATAAAAGGAGAGACGGAAAGCAATCCCCTTCCAGAGTAAAAGCGGATTTTGAATAATAGCTCCTTTAATAGAGTTTTGAAAAACAAACCACTTCTCAAGGCAGACAGAAATTCAAGCTCCCCACAGCAACAGGGCTGAAACAGCCTGTGGGAGACAGAGCCTGGCACGGGAGCCCTCGTGTGCTGTACATGCCTGCTGGGAACCAGCACTCCAACACCAGGCACTTCCCACGGGACCAGGAGCACCGTGAGCTGCATTCACAGACACGTGGCCCTGCCTGGGAGCTGCCTGGGGCATATTTAGTGATGGGCACAAAAAAACCCACAAAAGAGTCTGCCCTGTGGTGAGTTCAGGGAGTTCACACGAGGATGGGAGCCTCTCACGCTGCAGAGATACAAGTTTGAAGTTTGGCTGCTACTCACAGCTGGCACATGGAGCCTTCCCAGAGAGCAGCCAGGATATCCGAGACCTTGAGCACTGACCGTGGGCAAACCCCAGCCAGGGGTTTGCAAATGGGCACTGGAGTGGTTTGATACTAAAAAGGCAATGCTGTGCTTTGAAAGTGGGAGGAATGTGTTGCTGCTTCAGCATCAAAGCCAATGCTGTGATTTCCCAACCACTAACAAGCCCAGAGGCCACTGATTCACCTTCTCCTCCATTGGGTTTGGGTTGGCTACATCCCTCATGGATGGATACTGCCCCACCAGTATGCCAGGCTTGTGCCCTGTTCTAATCTAAACCAAACAAAGCCCTGCAGTGATATGGATCACATCTCCCCACAACAGATCCATGTGAGGGACTAGGAAAAGTTCCCTGGCTGTGCTGATGCATGTGTCAGACCAGTGCCTCCAGTTAGCACAATGCAAATTCATAGGGAATAACTTCTTTAATATGTGGGCTTGTCTGGTGGAAGTCTTGATTCAGCAAAATATGAGCACATTTCCATCCTTATTACTCAAGACAGTGACTATTGAAGTCACCAGCTGTTGATAAGACAAAGTAATTATTAAAAGGAAATACATATTAAAATAAACAAAGATGATCCACTAATCAAGGGCATGCTTGTGTCAACAAAGCTATTCAAAGCAGAGTTTCTCCAAACAGTAAAAGGCTCCAGGAAAACTTGCCATATGTGAACCCAGCCACAAAACCTGGGTCTTGGGCCTTATCAGACCTGGGAAGGGTGGAATTTTAAAGCTATTTCAGTTGCTACAGATGTGGAAGAGTGCTCAGGTCTGGTGAGTTAGACAGATCTCTGGGAAAACCCTCCCGGGTACACTTATGGCATTCCTAAATCCCTCGGCTCTAAATGCCCCAAACTGCTAAATCCCCCTTTAAGAAGTGAAATAGGCACTTGAAGGTCTGGGTTTGGTGAAGATAAAGTGAAGCTAAGATTCTCCTGGAATATTTTTCTTTCTCTAAATAGTCTTTTCTTCTTCTTTGGGCTCTCTAAGGATAAGACCCAGTGTCTCATGGTTTTTGATGTTTCCTAAACAAGTTTTTAAGGGAAATGCTAAACACAATTTGTCTGTTCAACCCACATAATCCAGTGACAGTGAATCCTTCAGGGCATCTTTAAAGTCAGTGCATCTCATTGCAGATGCCAGCCCAGATCTGACAGATTTTTCATTTTTGCCAAGCACTTGTCATCACTAGTAGTAATGCCCCTATTGCTTATATTTAATAACCCACAAATGTTCACACGGGCATCTTTCAAATCCTCATTATTGTGAATTACCTTGATGGGATTTGCTATTGCATCCCTAAGCCACAGGCCTGTAACACAGCATGGTTTGGGTGAGCTGGCTGGCTCCTTGAGCCACATGGCACAACCCGATGTCTTAATCAGCAAATATTCCTCCAATTCATAACTTTTACATGGAAAATTAAGTTTTCAGCAAATAGACATACAGCAATCAGGTGCACAGTCAACCCTTTCGAACCTCGACGCAAATCTGAATATGATTCTGTCAGCTCAGCTTCCAGGCAATGCCCAAAGGTAGGAGCTCTGAAAGACTCTTGGAAAGGGCCATTTCACAAGATTTCCTGCCCAGCCCTCCACCACCCTACCTTAAAAATAGAGCTTTTGGCAATTTCCAGCCAAAACTATGCCAACTTCTTAACAGAACACCCTAAATCTAAAAATATCTGAATTTTGATAGTGGAGTAAATTCTCTCATCCCTACAGCACCAGCTGATTGCTGACACAGGCTGTGAATTTCTGAGACAACTGTGTATTTATACTTTTAATTCAAACTTCTCTGCATGAACAGAGATCACAGTAAACTCCTTATCTCTCTAATATTTGCAACCCAATAAGCAGGATTTAAGAGATGTGTGCTTGTAATCATAGATTCACCAGTATGTGGGATAACTGGAGTAATTATGCCAGGCACAAATAGTTTTTTCATCCTTTATCAAGAGCATATAGGAGCACAAAAGAGCATTTCATCATTTCTGTTCCATGGTGAAACTTATCAGCTTTAGTAGAAACTTCATACAGAGCAACCAAGATGCAGATAAGACTTGTTTCCCAGGGAAACTAGGCAAAATACTTGATCTTTCCTACTATCCAGTTCTATCATAACAACACAACCCTTCCTTCCTTCCTTCCTCCTCCCTCCCTTTGCCCTGCACTGTTGTCCCTCCCCAAACCTTGTGAAGCTGGAAGATCAAACAGTTTTAATCTGTTCCCACAGTGAGAATAATCTAGGCACAAAAATGACAAGTGAAAAAAAAGAGTTAAACAAAGAAAGCAAGTGGAGAAAAAAGTTGAATTTAAGTGAGTGACCATTTGACTGGGAGCAGGACCTGCAGTTCTGGGTCTTCATGCAAACCACACTTACCCATGGGAGCCACAGTTTTGACATTAGTGCAGCTACTCCAATAAAGGAGTTCAAAAGATCAGAGCCTGTGTGCCCTCCCTCACTTTCTGCACTGAGATTGGCAGAAGCCCACAGCCAGATAATCAAAATCCTCCTAAAATCTGATGGCAATTGAGTATTAACTCCCTTAAGTTGTTTTGAAAAGCTCTAATCAATCCATTTCTAGCAAGTAAAGAAAGTATGAGTTTCAGCAGGAAGTATCAAATATAAATAGGACATGAGCTAACTAATGAGTTTGACTTATTTGGCACAATATGCTAAACCATGTCTATTAAAATACTATTAAAATATGAGAGCGTAAATTATATTACACATTGATATGCCAAGTGGTAGCTACACCAAACTGGCTGTCCACAAAGCAGAGATTTTCTGCCTTTTTTATAACAAAGAGACTCTTAAATAGTTTAGATCTGACATTTAGGTTTCATTTAAAAAATAAACAGAAAGGAAAAAAATAAAGAATAAAAGGGAAATAAATCATCATGGGTAGGAATGGTTTCATCATTTGTCTTTTAAAGGGCAAACTTTCTGAGTTCTCAGCTGCTAAACTAAACCTCTTAGGAAAATTAAGCTATTTCACTTATTACAAATGACATCCCTCTCAGACCCTGTATATACATGTATGTGTGGAAGGCTTTTCTCAGAAGGAGCAAAGCAATCTTGCAAATCTCCATAGCAAAGGGCAGGTAGACATTTATGATGAACATCTTCTGCACACAATTACAAGCCTAAATCAAGCACACAAGGCCAGGGCCAGGGCTGCTCACCTGTGACCAGGGACCATTAGAGATCCTTATTCTGGCTAATTTCATGCCATGGCACAGGGCAGTGGATGAAGTTACACCACGGCCAGGCACAGAGCAGCTCAGGGACCTTCTGGCTCCTAAAGACAGGGGACATCTCAGCCTTGCCCAGGTTTTATTTCATCTAGACTGAACTTAGATTCAGGCAGATTATTTTATTTTCTAGTGTGAATGTGTTTTTGTTACGAGAAAGTTGGATGTGATTTTTATAAGTGGACAAAATTTTGCCTTGATTTATATAATCAGTGAAATCCCATTGACGTCAATAGAGTTGCCTGGATATAAGAACGGAGAAACTTTGGCCCTGGTGTTCATGTCATTTGTGGTAATAAAAGGAATGCCCTAATTCTCCCAGAGAGTAATCGGAGACCAAGAGCACAACTACTTTAACAAGTGTTTCCACTGCTTCTTTACTTGAAATTCACATGAATTTTTTTGTTGTTTTTTAACCAGTTATTCATTTCCTAAAACTAACTTAGCTGTCCTTGCAGAAGATGAATTTCACAGATCCATTAGATCAGGGGAAGCCCAAGATTCCTATGCCATCTTTGTTTTTACTGGAGATCTTCTAAGACCATCTTCATGACGTGACTTGTATCATACTAGTCTGAGTCCAATAGCTCAAGAGTTGCTTAAGAAAAATATTCAGCTTGGACATGTGTCTTCTTTGAAAGCACTAGTCATTTGAAGTCATAAGACTATGATACATTCGAACTGTGAATAACATTTTTCTTGGCTTGATGCACATCTCCAACAATGAGTGGCTGCAGCTCGGTGGGGAGGCAGCTGCCAGAGGAAGTATATTTGTACCTTCCAGAAGAAGTTGCATCAGAGATAATGTTGAAGTGGTTCATTTCAGAGAACTGAATGAACTCCCTGGTGCACTGGATGTTCCAAGTGCCCTCATGGTTTCTCAGAAAGTTTTTACTGTAAATGCAGACAAAACCTCTGCCTAGAGTAACAGCCAGTGTGTAAGCAAAGATAATGTCACATGCATTATTTACCACCAGGCAGACACTGCCTCTGAAATACAGACTCAGCTATTACAGACTTTTATACTGTAAAATAATATTTGCTGTTATAAATTATAGAAGCAAAAAACCCCCTATCTACTCAGATAAGAGGCAGTGTGCTATTTCCATGTTCTGCTTATCAGTGTGCCAAAACATGGTTCTAGAAGGGAAAGATCACTTCAGAGACTCAAGTGAAGATTAAATCTCCCACTCTGGATTTCACTTTTATGCTCATGCTGGTAACAGTCTGTGCTTTGTCATGGTTATTCTACTTAATTGGACTCGGTATCCAGAGGCCACTTTACAGTCATTGGACTACAAAATCTATTCATCAAAAGCAATTTGTTTCACATTTGAGCTGGTCACCTACAAGAGAAAAACGCTGGGGCTCTGCAAAGGCTCCCAGGCCTTCTCAGACCTGCTCTGGCAGCACCCTGCGACTCCATCTCCCCAGTGCACAGGCTCAGGACAACTCACTGGCCACCAGAAATGTTTGGTTAATACATCACCTCTAAGCAATGCCCTCTGGAGACACAGTAAATGAGAAACAGTAGCTTCAGTAGTACAAAACAGTATTTCTGAAATGTATGATTACAGTTCTTGTTAAATAAAACTTAGGAAAACAGCCAGCTGGACATTACTTCATAGCCTTACAGTCTGCCCCTGCCCTAACTCACTCTTCACATCAGCTGTGCTCATCTGCTTTCTAGAAAGTGGTATTTCAAATACAGCTATTGAAAATTTAAAATACATAACCAGTATCTTTTCCTCTTAAGTAAATACACCCACTCAATAACGTGCTTGGGAACAAAAAATGGAGGCAGTTATGAAAAGGGAAGGCAGAAATGAACCAGAATCAAATTAGATGGTTTTTAAGCATGAAAGTTATATAACCCAAAAGCATCTAACACCAGCCATCAAATTCAGGTGTCTTCCAACACTTTTCCATTCTTTACGGAGTCACCTCAGTGCAAATGGCAGAATTTGTGAAATGCAACACCTGCATGATAGGATGAAGCACCTCACCTGCTACCTTGACCTGGGTGGGTCTGCAGGTTCTGCATGGCAGCACCTGGAACTCCTCTGCCTGGTACATGGAGTAGTCAGTGCTCGCCACCACCAGCCTGTCTCCAGGTTTCCATGAGCTCACGTCATCCACCAGATTCAGGATGGTGCTGTTCACATTGGTGTCAATGGTCACTGTGAGCTTTGGTTTCACTGAAAAGACAAAATGGAAGGGTGGAGAATTCAGTCAATCTTATCAGAAAAAGCTTGCTCCTTTTTTTTTCATTCCCCACCCCGGAATGCCAACAAAAATTATTATTTCCTTATGCTTAAAAAAAAAAAAAAAAGTTAATTCTTCCAAACATGTTTTGCTTTTTACTGGCTTCAGCTTGACAAGCAAGAAAACAGGAAAGTATTTTCCTTTAGTTGCAGGCAGGTGGATTTTCCACTAAACCCAGGATAAATTTAAATGTAGCTCTTAGTGGCTCATTCTCACCACACCCACTTAGCAGCAGTGCTTGTGGGCGCTGGGTGCTCTTGTTTACAGCAGCCAAGTGGTCTTTAACGTAATTACTGTTTTTTCCAGCAAAACAAGAGTCTTCCGCCCTTCTTTTCCCGCCAGCACCAAAAAGCCTAATGACCTGTCTAATGACCAGGTTAGGGACAGAGTTGCTGGAATTAATAACTACAGAATGAAATATTAATTTTAAAACCTGTTGTCTTCACACATTCTGATTGACTAATCCTACTTCATCCCAAAATGTTTTTGCAAAAGGCAAGGAATTTACAGGAAGGAACTTGCCAAATATTTCCCATAGCCTCGCTGGGTATTTGAGAAACCACCCTGCTGCCTCTGTTAGTGCTCAGGAATTCTTCCTGAGATAAATCTTCAGACGTTCTATCTGAGCTCATGTCCATAGCCCAGCCAAAGCTTCAGCTTGGAAAAATTACTCCAGTTGTTCTGACAGCAGACAAGAGGCAGTCATGGGAAGACAGGCTTTCTGCTGTTCTCTGTTCTGGCTGTCCAAGGTGGGGCACATACCAGATTTGCCGCACAGGAACCGCACTCTGAAGTTGCGGCAGCCCTCGCCCGTCTGGTCCTTGCCGTGGCACAGAAACTGGTAATCGTGGCCACTCTTGTAGAAAACCTCAGTGGTTAAATTTGCTCCATCCAGTGTCATTGCCTGCAACGAAGATGGAAATATGACACAGGTGTTACTGTGAGGTGAAGGGATTTCACCAAAACAGGCTTTTGTTTTGTTCAGGGTGATGGCACAACCATAACAACCCCCTGTGACTGTGCTCTGCAGCCAGCACTTCCAGCTACTCCAGCGCAAGCTGCACACACTACTGGCTCAGGTGCAAGCTTTTCTCCTGTGCCTATACTGAGATTATGGGCTGTTTTGGGAGGAGTATTCTCAGCTTCACAAACATCTGCCTCAGTGCCCTAGATTTCCCTGTGCCTTTGGTTTGAGGGCAGATGGAAACATTGAACACGGATGCTTGCACCCAAATGAACTCGTGGTTTCCAGCCTCTGCACTGTACCCATGCCATTGCTTGTGGCTAGACTCTGTCTGAACCTTGCAGAAGAAAGGGGATAGAGGTCTTATTTCTCCATTGCATGGATCAGTCTCTCTAGAAACCCCCGAAGCTTCTGCAATACTGCTGTGTGCTCCAAAAGGAACAAGAAGTGGCCTTTTATCGCAGACAAGCACCAGCCTGTAGAGCTGCCTTGAGAAAAAAGGCTGTATCATGCCAAGAAGCAGTGAGATATGAAACCTCCTCAGTGTTCCTGCTGGGCCAATGTCACCCTTCAGGGTCATGTCAAATTTCACGTTCTGTCTCTACAGCTTGCATTTCTCTCGACCCTTTCACAAAAATGTGGTGCATTGCATTGGGCAATCCAAATACCATGTGCATTTTAGCAAGGCACCAGGAGAAAAGTCATCTTCCAATGAAGGGTCTGGTCCTGATTTTCTCACTCATGCAGGTTTTCCTTGTTAATGCATCCACTGCTGCTGTGTATGGGATTAGCACCATAGCTGGAGGAATGTGCCTCTGGCTGTGCTGTGCTTCTGTTATTATCATCATATCTTCAATTTTCTCACATGCAGCAGAGCTGGAGCAGGCCAGCTGCTATAAATCAGTGTAACTTTATGAAAGCAATGAGCAGCACCAGATTACACTACCTGAGGATTTGCCCTAAGATCTGCAGGATAAACTGAAAAATGTCTCGCTTTTAGTATACATGGGGGAAAAAAACTTATTTGACAGAAGAGGAAAAAAAGGTTTGTTTCTTGAACAGAAGAATATCTTTCTTCTTTCTCTTTTAACATGCATTCTAGGAGGGGCTGTATCATAACAAACATCTGACCCCTGTTTTGAACTAAGCTGTCACTTCTAATACACGTATGTGGAAGCAGACATGAATGCAGATTTGGTAAGACCTGGCAGAAAATTATAGGGCAGTTTTTTCCTTTCTGTTCAAGAGAGATTCTTTATAACATCTAGCCCTGGAAACTTTCACTCATACTGTCAGCATTCCCATTTACTTCAATAGCCACATTCTTGTGAATAAGAACAACTCACTGGTTCAGAGCACACAGGAACCTCAGGTTCAGCCTCTCACAGATGTGAAGGATTTTATTGTCTTTTTCTAGGCAATATTTATGCTGTAGTTGTTTTACCAGTTAGACCTATAAAGTATATGGTGAACATATAAAAAAAATTACCCTTGTTTGTTGCTGGGGGCTTTTCGTCCTTAAAGAGGCTTTTGCAGTCTCAGAAAAGGTATCTGACTGCTCTTCAGCGTGCTGGCCTGATGGCATAATTATAATGCTTAGCTCCAAACAGAATTCAAATTTCTTTCCACAGAGATAAGACAATTGACTCCAATAAATGGCTGCAAGCTCACCAATATTTTTGACTACCAAGCTGGTAGTTTTACCATCTCATTATATTTTTTGATTAATTTTTTAGGTAGGGTCTATTCCAGGACCATTTAAACCCTTTGAAATTTTCATGTGCTTGCTCCTTTTAATCTTCCAGCAGGGAACCACATATTTCATGATAGCATCTGTGCTGTCCATGACCCCATCTGTACTCTTTTTCATGCCAGAAGCCAGAATTTACTGAAAGGAGCTCAATTCTATCAACTTTTGTCTCAGAACAAGGCGAGACAATACACAACATCTTGTGGGTTGTGTATTAGAGTGGGAAAATAATTGGTGTATTTTATTTGGAAATAAAAATTATTGACAAGCACAATTATTTTGGGAGTTCAAAGAAGACTTGTCCCTCTAAAGCAAGCACTAAGCCTGCCTACCTGGATGTCAATGGGCTGCCTGCAGATTTTATCAGGATGAGCAGTTTTGAAGTCAGACAGCTTCTCCATGTCCTTAGATCTCGCTTTGTCAGGCTTCTCAAACCACTCTGTCCATTCTACATCTGGAGACAAGTGCAAACAAGATTAGTCATTTGAAAGTCAAGCTTAATGAGTGCAGCAAAAATGCATGAAGCATAATATGATATCATTCACAAGTTTCTTCACTGATGATCTGATTCCTGCCTCTTCCTGCCAGTCTGTCAACCACTTTTAATGATGCTGTGAAGTGCAACCAGCCAAGGGAGTGCAGAGATATCAAAAGCTACATAATTGGTGTGTGCACCATGAGCATTATTAATAGGTACAGATTTTGGATCTGTGTCCTCCCTAGCTGCCTCTTCTGATCTCCAGATCAAGTTGCAACCTGTTACTGTACATTGTCTGAAATGTGGACATGATGACTGTGCAGTCAAAAGTAGTGAGAGGTTGTGTGTGATCCCTGAGATCATAGGAGATGGAATTTCATACCCAGTGCAGTAAAGGAAAAAGGATCCCAGTTATTCAGAGGGTCCTGGAGACAATGGGGGAAAGAATCTGTGAGGGTTCATTACTTGGGTTAGTGGCGACATAAATAGCAGCCAGCAAGTCCACTCTTCCCAAATGGAAAAGGATTGCAGTGAAAGGTGATTCAACCTATTTGTCAGCTGTCTAACACCGAGTTATATAGCCCACAGAGCTCTTACCTTGAACCCACTCACTCGTCGAAGAGACATTAAAATGTTCTCCGTTCTCAGCTTTGAATAATTTGGATACTTTGGCCACAGCTGACCCTTTGTGACCTGTTAAAAAAACCAAACATTGGTAAAATCATTGAATGCAATCAATAAAATTCAGAACTGAAAATGTAAAGATCTGTGTGTGAGTTTGCATATTTTGACTACATTATTCAAAATTAGCCCTACACAACTTCCAGTAAACGTACTGATCTTTGAATGAAGCTTCAGACACTTTTGTAACTTCATGGATAATCAGGAGGAAAAATCTACAAAAACCAAGAGAGGATAAACCCCCCATTATTTGTAATATATTGTTATTTTTGTTTACTGTTATAGCAAGACGTGTTGTTCATGTGATGAGAAGACAAGAGACTCAAAAGTGTTCAGCTTGCAAGAAAATGGTTTCACAGAAGGATTTGAGGCTACCAATTCAGGATACACTGATTAAATTTTCAGCTGGTGTGAACTGGGTCTGTTCCACAGATTTGTGTCTTAAGAGGGGCAATGTCTGAACTCAAGGAAAGTACGTGGATTTACACTGGTGCAGGATCTCACCTTTTATCTAAGGGGTTGGGTAACCTGAGCTGTCCCCCACCCAGCTGCTTAAGATGCATTAGTGGGAAGAAGGAATATGTAGAGAGAGCATTCAGTTAAATGTGTCAAACCATCAATTGCTCATAGTTTTGATATAAAGCAGTGAGAAGAAAAAACACCTTCGACCAGTTTAATCTCAGACATAACTCCAGTAACTTCCAGAGATCATGTCAAGACAGTATTTTGTGCATTAAATACCTTGGTATTCAATGTGGTCTTCAACAGAAGAGGAGGGATTTCCTTTAATGGTAATAAAACTCCATGGGTGCCTGAAAAATGAAAATGAGAAATTATCAAGTTATGTCAAGTATGAGATGCATGTATTTTATAGCCCAATGTTCTTAAATTTCTCAGGGGCACCACATTCAAAACAGTCTGATTAGTGTCACAGGCAGCTTAGCTAAAATAAAAAGTATCTTAACACTCCGTATTTCTTCAGTAAATATATCAGAAGACAAGAAAGTTTGAAGACAAATCCACACTTAAAACACTCCTGTAACAAGTGTGTTTCTTTTTTAAATAGGTGTTTAAAGAAACTTGTATATGACAGACCTAAGAGACACTGGCAACTCCTTGGGGAGCCTGAAAATAAATCTTTTGTGTATGTGTGTGTGTGCGCATGTGTATACACTAAAGAATATGAAAAGAAATCACTTCTGCTTAAATAAATTTAGTTCATGCTGAAACCTTGTATATGACAATTGTCTTTGGAATGACCTATGAGAATTTCTAATAGACAGACTGGCTGGCAAAGGACAATAAAAATTTGCTTAAAGAGTCTTTGCATATCTATTTTCCTTGTTTTGAATATTGACCAGGGATAAAGATTTATGGGTCTGAATTCTCTGTTCAAATCTGATCCCATATCAGAAGTCAGTTCATTACCCTCTGATGATTATTGATTAAGTAGGCTCAGTATCTATCAGCCACACTAAAGAATAACCACATGGATGAGAAAGCAACGGAGACAGGAAATAAAGTGCCTCCCAGCCTCAGAGGTGAACGCCATTAGTAGGGGTCATGGGGGATTTTTTATCTTCAAAATAGAAGTAGTTCAGGCCTATCTGTTCTTAATGAGTAAGAGAATAAAAAATATGCTTTTGGGGTGGTAGAGAGACTGTCCTGATTTTAGCAAAAACTCCCATAGATTAGATTAGATCATGTCTCTATATTTATAAATATCTGGTCACTTCAATTGCATCAAGACTCTTGCAGGTCACCTTACATTGGTATAAGTGAAGTTCCAAACTCCTCTGGGGCTCCAGAAGAAAACACATACAGACACAGACAGAGAGCCACTAAAACACACCCAGATCAGCAGTGCTGAGAGCTGGGTTGTGCTGGGATTTGCTGCTCTGGGGCAGCAGGAGCGGGCACTGGGTGGGCACTGGTGAAGCCCAGGCCATGCTGTGGCCCCACAGGACAGGGAAGCTCAAGGGGACACTGTCCCAGCAGCGTGTCCTCAGCCCCAGCACAGGCCAGGCTGGCTGGAAGCTGCCAACACCACTGCCTCAGGAGCCTGCCAGCGAGCCAGATGCTCCTGCTGGAAAACTTGCCTGCACGCCAACTGCCGAAGGCACTGACAGGCTGTGATCTCCATCCAGGGAGAGAAGGGGGATGGGAGCAGGAAGGACACTTTATCACTCAGCAGTCAAGAAAGATGTTGTTGTTGTTGTTGTTGTTGTTGTTGTTGTTGTTGTTGTTGTTGTTGTTATTTTGGTACACCAAATTGGAAACAAATGACAGAAAATTACAATGCTTCCAAAATAATCTCAAAAATAATTTAAAGAGTAAGAAACTATTTAGTTCTGCAGCTCCTCAAGGTTTGGCCCCATTTCATGTGTTAAAATACTTGTTTCTCCCAGTTATTTTACCACTAAAAATAGTTTTAAAGTTATTCAACCCCAACACATAAGGACACATGCAATCTGTTTGGGCTGTATGAAATGAAGCGACCAGTAAGTCCAGAGCCAAACTGGTGATATTTGGGTGGAATTCCGAAGAGAACAACTATGTCATCAAGTGCAAAAAGGCTTTCTCTTCATTTATTAGTAGAAGGGAAAATAAAAAGGCTCACACTGAAAGAATAAACACACTTTTGAGAAGGAAAACAATAGAGGAGGAATGCAAGGATTTTCCTTTCATTCCTAATGTTCTGAACTCAGCAAACAGAAGATTAAAAGAGAAGCCAGGAGCACAGAAACATTTCTGAATAAATCAGCATTGCTCATCAGCTCTGCTACAGCAACAGGGAGTTACACAACTTTACAACCTGGTTGAGTATGGGGTAACAGGAGATGGACAGGAATTTGTCCATATAACCCCCACCAGAAAACAACACAATCTACAACTGAATAGCCTGACTCAAGTGACACCTCACAAAACTTGAAACAGAAATTTCCTAAGCTTGGGGCTTCCACTCTTAGTCTCTCAGGGATGCTCATGACCAGCCCCAGCCATCATCAGGAGCTGCAAAGATCTGACAGCCAAGATTCAGCAGGACCAGCCAGCAAACCCCAGTGCTGGGCAGTGAGTGGTGACAGGCGTGTTAGAAAGAAAAATCCATCTGCTCTCCTCAGCCAGAGCCTGCCTTGGCCATGGAGTTTAAAGTATGTACACATGTGTAATTTTCTCATTCATTTTTTTAGTAAGATACTCCCAAAAAAAATTCAAAAAGCACCTGTCAAGTGCATCCATCCTTATTCATACTTACAGATGTGTCTGAAATGTAAACCACTGTGTCTAAATCCTGTTACATTGAAGTGGAAGTTCGATTTGTTTAAGAGGAAAATCTTGGATACACCTGAAGCTGCCTGGGGTCCACTGCACTATCAAACTGTCTTTCTTAGTCTGGTCCCAGCTGCCATCCAGAAAATGTGTTTTTTGAGAGCTGATAAACTTAAACTCTGAGAACGCTCCTAAAAATACGTTCTTTTAAATAAGGCACCAGATATTTTTCCACACACGAGTTTGCTGGTGGAAGACAGTATTGACCAACTACTACCACATTATTTATCCATGTCTCTATAATTCCTTGAATGAAATTTTATGGTATGTCAGATAACATCATAGCAAGGATTAACTTTTTGACTGCAAACAATAGCAATGCTGGAAGTCACACTTCCATGGAGGAATTTCTGTGGTATTTCCATTATAAACATCGATGGCAAAGGGATAAAAAGCTTGCATTAAAACACCACAGCAGCCTAAAAATATCCAGTGCAATTTACTTCTGGAAATATATGTGAAACCCATCAATTCCTTCCTGTTGCACAATTGGGGAAAAATAAGTATAACATTCAAAAATCATTTTCTGTTTTCCTGATTCCAGCATTTGAAAAAAAAAAACCCCAACAGGCTATGGGTTCTAATGTGGGGTTTGGATTTGAGAGCAAGAATAGCACTGATGGAGACAGCCTGGTTTTGGAGACCATTTCTGCCCCCTTGGTTGATTCTTTGAAATGTGTTGTCCGGTGCACAGGAGTCCCTGTAACATTTGACCCAACCTCTTCATCAACCACCCCAGATCTTGCTGCATCTGTGTGTGCCCAGCTGACATGTCTCTTTCCACAAACTGCTATATTGAATCACTTCTCCCTACAAGGCAGATTTTGTGTGTGTGTGTGTGTGTGTGTGTGTGTTCTGCAGTCACCCTCTTAGTGCCTCATAAAAAAATGCCTACATAAATTCAGATAAACACAAAAAATATAATGGCTGCAGTTGGGTAAATAGCAAGTATTCTCAACAGTGTGTGTGCCAACACAGACACTGTTTTGGCCACAGAAGTATTTACAGTCCACACTATAAATCTCTGTTTGCTAAACTTCTGTGCAGCACAAGTGCCCAGATCTGTATTTGACAAGCTGAGGAATGTGCTGTATGTATGTTCTATATGTGTGCAGCCAGGGCTACACAGCAATTATTGTGCCCTCCTTCATGTTCAGCCCATCTAATCCACTGTATGTATATAAATCTGTTTCTTAAATCTTTGGGCATTGGCTTAAAAATAAATTGGACTAAGCAACCTGTGGGAACAATATGCTGGAAAAACATCTTTTTAATGTTAATCATATGCTATTCCTCAATCTGCTAATAAAAATACCCAATATAGTCAGTGAGAGCATCTGAAACTATCTAATTAACTGCTAAAACTTCACATTGAGAAGTACCCCTCTTTTTAATTTTTTTTTCCCATGTGAAAGAACTTTGTGACTTTGAAAGAGTGGAACTATTTGGACATTTCAGGAACATAATAAACCCTCTGTGCTGGGAGAACTGGCAGGGCTGGCACATACCTAAACCCAAGGTGGAGGAAATGCTTGCTGCCCAGTTTGGTCATTGCTTTCCTGGCCAAGTCATCCAAGTTTCTGGATCCTTCATCATTCACTGCAACCGACAGGATCATGCCATTTGCAACTCTGCCCAAATACTGAGCCAGGCGGACACTTTCCTCTTTTGCTCTATAGGTATCAAACCTGAAATGATAAAAACACCTGTAAACATTTACCTCAGGGATCACTACATCTTTATGTACTGGAAAGCAAGAACCCTAAAGAAATTACTCTTCTGTATTGTTTACAGCAATATTATCCCGTTGCAAAAGCACTTGTAAATAACAGTGTGTATTAGGGGGTTCTGTTAAGCCAAATTGGTTAAACACCAGCTGACAGACTGCAAGGTAGTAACACTACTCACTCTATGGTTTTGGAGATTGCTGATCTAGGATGAATTGTATAGATATGCAATAACAACCATTTGAACAAGATGCTAGAATGTGTGTTTTGGAGCTTGCTGAGATGCTGTCCCCAGCCTGTTCCCAAAGACCCTCACACCTAGGCAGTCAAAAGGTCACTCACCGATCTGAATGGACAACTGCCCCCGTCCTTGGGTCAATCACATGGACAATGACACCCCGGTGGCCCCAGCTCCTTTCAAAGTAATATCCACCTTCTTCCATGCCACCAGGATGAAGAGTCTTGTTTAAGAAAGTCCAGGACAGCTTTTTCTTTCCGTGGATCTCAAGAGTGCCACCTTTACTTACTCCAAGATACTTCTGTCCAAAGTAAGGGTTTGGCTGGCTGCCGTCATCCGCTCTATAGCAGCAAGGGAGGAAAGGGACCAGGTTTGCGTTTGTATCTGGGTTTTAAGCCTATTCTGGAAGATCAGCTTGAGTGGTGAGAAGGTGCATGCTGATTCTCTGGCATGCCCAAACACCCCAGTGTTCATATCCCAGTAGAAGAGGAAAAATCCCCAAACATGCATCAATATTTGTGGGCCATTTAAATTGTTTAAAAAGTTATTGAACTGTCAACGGAGCACTGGTGATAAGTATACCTGAAAAATGTAATTTTAAGGAACATTTTCATTCCCTGATGTGGAAGAGAGATCCCAGAAAGCTCTAAGGGAATATTTTTACCATGCATACATACCGCCCATACAAGATGATAACCACGTTGCCTTGGTAAGGGCACAGCTCACTGCCAATGTGTAACTCTCCATCATTTTCAATGAGTATATGTCTCGTACGCAGAATGATGGGCTGCTCATCATCTTTAATGACCAGTTTTCCTAAGTAGAAAAGGTGATGACATTTGCTTCATCACACGCCAGCTTACCAGAGGCTGTGATATCATTGTGCTAAACCCAGTGCTGGGCTCTCATCTCAATTTTTGAAAAATTCTGCCCATCTACCCCCAAACAACTCTCAATACAAAACCTGAAGACATTATACGGTTTTTATTCAGTCCAGTTCTTGAAGAATGCAATTAAGATTTGCATGGAAGAGGACCCATTCAAAACTGAGACAGAAATTCAGAGTTAAGATGAATAAAAGCTATTCATGCCAGCAACATTATGACATTATCTGTCCTTGGAGACAAAGAGACACATATGCATTTGCCCTGTCCTGAGGCCCCGATAACACAACTACTGCAGTACAATGCTATCAGGCCAAGAATTTAGTAAAAAAATGTTTTTGAAGCAAATCACAGAAGTAGAACTGATTGTTACACTGGGCTATTTGTGTAAATTCTCCAGGCAAGACAGAAAATAAGCTGGTTACAATGGCTAAGGAATCTCAGCATCTCAGCTGCCACCCAGCCTCTTACTGATGTAAAGCTGTGTTTGCCCAGCAGCCACCCACGTCTCAGCAAGAAGCAGGAAGCTCTCCCACCGTGATCCAGACTGATTTAAACAGCCACAGTGGAAAGCAGACTTCACCAGCCTTGCCACCGGTATGTTTTACCTCCATCAGTGATGTGGATGGAGTGGACAGTCGCAGAAGAAGAGAGAAGGAGCTTCCTGCCGTGACGGATTTCAACGCGGTTTTCTTCGTTGTGACCTGGGTTCCAGATTTCTAACTCAGGGTCTCTATCAGGACATGTGACAGCTGCTTCTGCTGGGTAGAGATGGAGAGAGGAGACAATCAGCGTTTGTTTGGTGTGAGACAGAAAGCTCTGCACCTGGGCAGCTTTACAGTATCATTCAGCATCACCCCCCTTTGCTGGCTCCCTGGAACACAGCAACACCTCAGTGCAGCAGGGCACATGTGGGTCATGACCAAAAGAAAACAAACAACAGCTTAAGCTGTATGGTTTTCTGTTTTCTGGAAGCATGGAAAAACCCAGTGCAAAGGACCCTTGCAAGGGATGCATTTTCTAGAAAACTACTGAGAAGGGGCTTTAACTGAGCCCTTCCTGCAGTGACATTCAGCTCTGTTCATACCATGTAGACACAAAGCTTTTCACAAGCCCAGGGAAGGTGTTGATGAGAGGATAAAGCAACTACTACCTTTAAAAATGCCCCCCAAATACCTTTTTTTTTAATATAAAGATGTTAAAATATGTTTGCATTATATGTTTTCGCTAGAGATGTAAAGTAAAAGAGATCAAACTAACATGAAAATACCAAGCAATTACCAGTACATTCAGTAACAGAGAGCAAAAGGAATTTCATGAGTGTCTGGGTTTGTGAGCTTTTCCAGGCAGAAGCAATAAGGATTCATTCACTCTGGGATCTCACATCTCCAGTCTCCACACACGAATTTGATGACGGGCTGCTATGACGTGTTAGTCTGAACAGCTCTCATACCACATCCAACAGTCTCATGTTGCAACTATTTATTTAAGATAAAGCATTTCCCTGTTACAACCTCGGTGGATATGTGAGCCTCATGTCTTACTCTAATCAACAAAACTGCGAGTGAGAGTCTCACGTGTGATGCATATTTTCTGAGGGTAGAACGCTTTCTAATCCTAGGAAGCTGAAGTCAGTGGAAGTTTGAACAATGAGCCCATTGGCTTCAGAAATGGCTGGGAGTTCTCACCAGCTTTCTAATTTTTATCCTTTCAAACAAAAACACCATGGAGGAAACTACAGGATCCACACATCAGTGACAATAGACATGGGATGAACACTTTGACCTCAGCAGGATTATGTCTCTGGAACTTAGTACAGTAAAATTTCTTCTCACATTCCTCCACCAGCTTCATGTCTTAAGAAAACAATAGTTGAACCAGCCATGGCTCTAAAGTCTCCAGAGCCCCAATAAGTATGAATTTTCAAGGTAAGCAAGGGATGTTTAATGTGGGCTGCATATGCCTTTTCTCTCTGCAAACTTTTCCTATATACATGAAGCAATCAAATCAGAGAGGGCCAGTAATCTACCAGGCAACAAGTCAGACACTGATAAACATTCAGGACCTGATTTTGATGCCACATGTGCCAACTGGAAGCTGGAATTGTGGCAGTAATGTCAGAGGCATTTTCTCTGATTTACAGTAATTGAGAAAAATAAGGACGTGTTTCTGGGTTCATACCAGAAGACACAAAGAATTAATAAAAGTTAGAAAAGATACATATTTCAGACAGGGAATGGAGTTTGCATTGTAAATAGATGTTCAAATATAACTTCAAAACTGCAATACACGCTGACAACAATTCTTTTTTTTCACAAAAAGAGCTGCTATTTCCCTGAGAATAAGGATAATAGAAAAATTTGCTCATGATGAGAAGTGATATAAAACCAAAATAATTAATTCAAATTTAAAGGTATAATTTATCAAACATATGAAGTGGACAGGATAAAAAACTTGTTCATTTTTCCATTTACTTAAATATGCTAGTATCCAAGGAGCTTCCTGCAGTCTCAAAAGATGACTTGTGCCCCCAAATTCATTATTTTTAAACAGAAAGGCAGACAGTGAAATCTAAGGGGAAATCAAGAGGAATTTACACTGATGTTTGGGATGAGAATCAGAAAAAGCCAAGAAATCAAAAAAGAGAACCCAAATTCCCAATTTCATTAACCAGTTTGTACCAGGAGCTTTGCACATCACCAGCATGTGCTGCACCAGTGACACTGTCAGGCTGAGCATCTTCTGCCAGCTGGTCCAGTTACTTTGACAGCTTGATTATTACTCTCATTGTCATTTTTTAAATTAAAGTGCAAATTCTACCCAGCACAAGGAATTAACTCAATGCTTGTTTCTTGACCAAAAGGGCCTGAGCATGACAAAGAGAGGTTGCTTCATGCAGCTGCAGTGTTTGGGGCAAGACATGTGGTCTCTTTGTTTTAAACAAATACAAACCTCCAAATTAGCTGTATATAGAATATGTAAATCAAGCTTCCTTTTTCCCCTTCCCCAAACTGCTTAGTAAAAGGACTACTTGGAAGAGGCAAAACCCAAGGGACAGGGATGTCCCAGCCCAGGGCTTTTTGCTGTCCACATCTGGGTTTGGGGAATGCAGGAAAGTGCTCGCCTTCACCTCCCTCAGCCACAGCTATTAGGACCTGTGGTTTCTCTTGCTATTTCTTTGTGGCAGTTTATTGGGTTTTTATTTGTTTTAAGAATGTGTGGTGAAATCTGAGGGATTGCTGAGGGTACTTTCACCTGCTCAGAAATTTCAGTCTTTGCCACTCCAGCTGCCCTTGACTGGGAATATTGGCACATCAGAAAACTGCTTTTCTCCTGACTTTTCTCACTCTGTCTTTGACTGCTCTTATACAAAGAAGAGTGAAAAGGTGGTCAGTTTAAACCTATTAAAAATAGCTTTACAAACCATGCCTTTTCCCCATCACAAGAAAACTTACCTGTGCTTACTGAAGAGACTACCAAGAGAAAAAAACCCAAACTTCCAGCCAAATGCTTGGAGGTAGGTAGAGCCATTCTTCAGGATTTTCAGTTCTCTGTATGGATAGCTGTGAGAAAAGAATATCAAGAAAATGTAACTTTTTTTTTCAGCTCATTCACTGCACACACACACACACAAAAAGAGGTTATATCCAGCTTTATGCCAGACCACATCCACTCCCGTTCAGCTGGATGGCTGAGACCACCTTTGCACTGCTTCAGGACCAGCTTGAACAGAGCAAGAAGCCATGGGCAGCTCCTCACCCTTTGTTTGGTTTAGGATAAACCCACTCGGGAGTCCAAATAGACACTCAGAAAGCAGCCATCAGCTGTAACCAAAAACACCTCAGGAATGTGGTATAAACACATCCAGTGTCAGGACTCTCTAGGGCTGCATATTCACATGTGCTAAAAAGTAATGAAACACAACAGAGAAGGCGTTTGCAGAGTGACAAATTTTCATGAAGTAACCTTTCAGTGGCACCTCCCTCCCCCTGAAATACCCACACATTTTTAGCAGTGGTGTTTTGTGTAACCCCGAGATAAACTGTACTCACACTTCCAACCTGAGGCATGCAGTTTCTTAGATTTCAGATCTAAGAAAATATTGCCTATTTAGTGTGCCAGCTCAGAATTTTTTTTTGCAAAACCAAAAGCTGCTTTTGAAGCAAGTCTACCTGATGTTGGTTTTGTTTCTTCTGTAGCCAATCCCCAGCAAAAACAAACAAGCAGTGTCATGAAAGTCAAAGTTAGAATTAATGTGATTCTCTCTGGGCTCCAGTGATTGATTCTGCAGCTCTGCTCCGGGCTCATGACAATTTATTGACATGTGTATTCACAGGGAGGCAAGGACACCCACTTCTGCATTCATAAGGCACTGTTTAAAATTCACATGTAGTCTTTGGAGTCTTTAGGTTTTATCATATAAGCCAGTGTCTGAGGAATACCAAAGACATTTATTTGTTGCTGTCATGTCACATCCCACTGATGAAACAGGATAAACGTATGCATCGCACATCTTAGTTCAACACCAAAAAAAGGCATTGAAAAAGAATTCCAGGGTGCCCCAATTTCTTTAGGGCAAAATCCCCATGTTATTTTTCATGTCACTTGTTAATATAAGCTAAACAAAATAAAACCACAAAAAAAAAGAATGGAAGAAGCCAGATGTAGTGTAGAGAAGATTTTGCAGTGTATACACATAAAACACATCTGTATTTTTGTAAAGGTGATACAGCTCAAAGTACAATGGAGAGGTTCAAAACACAAGTAATCCAATGCACTAGGACCAGATTTTACAGGAAATATTTTGTTAGGGAAATGTTTGTTTGCTTTGGTACAGTGTATTTGACAGCCCTGAGCTCTGGAAACATCAGAGACTCAGGGTTTGGTACAGTCTATCAGGTGCTGAAATGCTGTTACAGAGCAGTGGAAGAGAGGAATGCACTTAGCAACGCTATAACTTTGAATGATGTACATTATCAGAGAGCAATGCTGTCGCCATGGAATTTGTGCCAGAACCAGGCTGCACGTGTCTGACATTTTAACAGCGTTAACCATCAACATTTGATAAGCCAGAGCTCTTTTAAAGAAACATTATTAGAGGTACACCCAAAGTAAACCAGTCACCATTAAAATGCCAAGATTTATTAGTGATTATTACACAGCCTGATCTGCAGACCTAGTCATTAGGTTCTGCTTTAATGATGGAGGAAGAACTAAACAAGGGGTAATACCACAGGATGGTCATTGCAGATAAACAGCATCTCTTAGAGCGTGGACAAAACTGTGTGTTAGTGCTGCATAAAGCCAGATTCCAAATGGTGAGGTTTTGGTCATAAAATAAATTCAGATGATGTAAGAGTTCACAGTAATATAAAGAAGAGACTGGTTTTTTGACAGTGATGCCATGCACTTGCTCCCCTGTTGCTTTGTAGGTAGCAAAGAAATGTCTTTGTTCTGGCCCATTAAAAGTTCAGAGGAGCATCTCTGTTCTGTCCAGCTCATGATCTTGCTTCTAACACAAACCCATAGCAAACTGGTAGGAAACTCCTTCAAGAAATTTCTCAACCTTTGCATTCTTTAGAGCCAAGAACCATGCAGTACTTACCACCAGGTTGTGCAAAATGGCTTCTGGTTTTATATCCCCAGTTGCTCACTGGGGACAGCTTCCCTGACTGCATCCATCTTCATCAGCAGGGATCAAAACAAGCAATCAGACACTGGAAAGACATCCCATTTTCGGAGGCGTCAGCTGTGTGCCAAGGCTCCGATGTTTTTGCAGTGTCTGATCTGCCACAGTCCAAATAATATCCTGCTTATTTTGTGACTGAGGTAGGGTGTTTGATTCAGCTCGCACCGAGCCCGAGTTCATTGCAGTGTTAGTATTAACTGGCACTTGGGTTGGAAAGGCTGGGAGCCAAGAAAGCCAAGAGGATCTGACTCCTCTGATTCAGCTCTGACTAACACATGGCTGGAAAAGTGCTGCTCGGAGAATATTCTCAGGAATTTTCCTTCAGAACCTCACAATTAAGCATCTTTCCCAAACACTAGCAGCAAGCAGTGACATGTTTGATTCTACTGCTCAGTATAAGAGGAGGAAGAGATAGTGACTCTGCTCATGCCTTTCTGCTGCTGGAGCGGGCTCAGGAGCAGCTTTGTCCTGCCAGCCAGCGCTTCCTCAGCTCCGCGCTGGGAGCCGCATGGGGATACAGCAGCTCACTCCATCCTTGAACAGGCGCCACGTGGCTCACTCCAGCTCTGATGTAACCACCAGTGTCAACAAATCTCCCTGCAGATTCAGGCACTCTGGGAGCATAAGGGCCATGCAAGTGGCTGCCTAAGCCTATCATCTCCAGCGTTTCTCAAATACCATCTGGGACTTCTCTCTTGGGTGAGAAAAGCTTTTTTATCTAGCCATTAAAAACTGCCTGGCAATGGCAAGTGGGACTCATATCCTTGGATCTGGCAAGGAAGTCTCTCTGAAATGATTCCCAGCTGCTGAATCTTTCCAAAAAGTGAACAATAGCAGCAGACAATGCTAAAAGTAGATGCAGGAAACCATTAGTCCTCAGCTGGCTGCTACCGCAGGTGTCAGCAGCGATACTGTACTAGAAAGCACACTGCAGAGAGGAATCCCTCTCCACTGCCCTTCCTGTGCTTTTAATGCTGGAGGCAACACACAGCAGACAATCCTGAGAACAAAAGGAGTGCTCTGAGGAAGCTGGATTGTCACAGGCATCATGGTGGGGTCACACAGACACCCTGAATCTGAAGGGTCAGAGCAGAGCTTTCCAGGGCAGCACCAAGAGTCATCCAGAAACACACACCTTGGCTTACCCCTTGCACGACTCTGGGCCAAACACCCAAGCCTGGCAACAAAATTTTTTAAAGTAACTCCCAATACTGGGTGTTTTAAAGTGCTTTTTAAGACTGACTTGACAGTCTTTGGAGGATGTACCTTCAGCATCTGCTGGAGACAGCACCTTTCAGTGTGTCAGGCAGGGCTTAATGGGATCATTAACAATTTGTTACAAATGAGGCAAAGACTGGAAAAAAGCAGCAGCTACCTGATCTCCCCTGAAAAATATGTCAAACAGGGGCAAGAAACCATGTGGCTTCTGCTGCTTCTATTGCCCAGCAAGAGAGACCACTGACCTGCATGGAAGCAAAGCAGGGATCTGGCCACATCCCCAGAGACCAGGAATAGCTCACAGGGAAAGGTGCCTTGCAGCCTGATGGGGAGTGAACTCTCAACAGACACAAATGTGCCCAGGGTCAGTGCCAGGGCCGTGGTGCTCCCTTGTGCCCGGGTGGCCAAACCCAGACCCTCCCACAGCCACTGCTGATGCTGAGGTTGCAGTTTGATAGCTAGGTCTGAAACCTTGCTGCGTGTTTCCTCGTGTGTATGCAGGGAGGCCAACATCGATTTGGAAGCGGATCCTAAGAGAGGGAGGAGCTGTTTCATTAACGCCTCTGCTCCCTTCTTGCTGACACTGCATGGCAGCAGGTCCTCTCACCGTGCTCATGGAATTTTGCATTTTAGCCCCAGCTGGGAAGAGAGATTTGAGGTGCACATTTGCTTTTCTGACCTGAGGACGTGCCAGCCCTGACTACAGTGATATTCCTGTGCAGAAGGGGCTTTCGCACACCCAGCCACAGGCACAGCTAAAGCCTTCAGAAAATAAACACACGAATTTCTGGGGATTGCTAATGGAAATGCTGCTCAGTCCCAGCACATGGCAGCAACGTAGCTGCCTCTGCTCCACATCTCGCTCTTGTGCTTGCCACCCACCCACACATCAGCTGCTCATTTTTACTAGCAAGAGGAGGAGGATTAAACTCAGGAACAGACTTTAATTTTCAATGAATCAACACCGAAATCAAAAGCAACACTCTGTCTGTTTTCCCAGTGAACCTGAGTTTCTTATAAATGTATCTAATAACTTTCCCAACAAGAAAGTTCTGCTCACATATTCTGTATAAACACCTCTGCAAGTTCCTTGGTTCCTGATGTCCATAAAAATAGATCCTGAATGAGGGGCAGGAGTTAAGAGGAAATTTTTACAATTAATAAATTCAGGAAAACTAAGGTGATTGCTAATTTGTTGTAATATTGGCAAACTTTTGAGACAGAAATAAAAGGGAAAAAAAGAGTTATTTTAAAGCTATGCTTTTTGAAGAATTAACATGTTTTTTTCTTTATGTTTTTCTTTTTTTTTTTTGGAGAGGCTTACTGAAGTTGAAGAGGAAAGGAAGCAATTTTTGGCTCCGTTAAAAGAAAATCATTTGCAATTCCCATCACTCCACCCATCCGAGGCTGACTCTGACTGACTCCCAGTTTCACATGCTTTCGAAGTGCTCAGCATTTCACTGAATTAAACCCTCCTCCACTGCATGAAGCTTCCAAAGCCCCAAAGTAGTGGGAAGCTGAGCCCCATTTGCTGAGGTTCAGGGTGCAGTGACCCTGCTGTGCCTGCTGACAGGCTCTCTGTACAGCCAAGCCTGTGCTTCCAGGGAGTGCCAGAACTACTGTGTCCCCACGGCAGACATGCTCTGGGAGTAACCAGAACACCTCTGTATCCTAAGTGCATGAGGTCTGCTGGACATCTGCATTATCTGCAAGTCCACGAGGACATGCACAGTCTGTGTGGACTCCAGCATGCAGGTGGATACCCTCAGACAATTCCCAGAGGGAACAGGGCAACTTCCTCCAAACGCAACACCCACGCAGCACTTACCCCACAGGTTCACTCACACAGGCTCCTGGTGCAGGCCAAGTTAGCAGCAGCCTTTGAAAACATCCCCTTGAATGTCCCAGCAGTCCCTGGAGGATCTGTACCTTCTGCAGAGCGTCCCTGGTTTGAAGGCTTTTTTCCCTCCCAAGGTAAGGAAAGTGTGTGCTGTGACTGAAGAGGATCACAGCATCCTGAATCCTCTTCAAACTGCTGCTTTTAACTACCCAAATAACTGCATCAGGATGTAAATATTTTTCTTTTTGCTTTTGTGGTACTTCACTGTTTGCATCTGGCTCGCCACAACTCCACGCCTTCCTCTCCAGGACATTTGCCATTTGCTCTCCTTCTGGGGCGGGAGGAATAGAGATTTTTCAGAGGTTTAGGCACATTCCTCTCCTTCCTTCACCAGGCTCTTCCTTTGCCAATTGTTTAGTCTCAGCCTGGGGTTAGAGCTCTGCAAAGTTTTATTGGGATCCAGGGTCTGGACATGTCACAGATTATCCAATAAATCTCCAAGAAGCTAAAAGCTTGCTCTGTAAGTAGTTGTTCCAATGCTGGGCTTATGCTCATGAGCCAAAAACATCTTGCATTTCTTCCCCTGTCCAGCCTCAGAAATCATAACAATCAGGTATTAATAGGAGTTCAAAATGACTTCAGGGATTTCCCTAGAGGGTAAATCCCAGCTGCTCAAGCTATTGTACCTATTGTCATCCCCATGATGTCCTGTGGAGATTTATCTCACCTTTGCTGAGCAGCATCAGTGATTTCTTCACACTTTCTGGCAAGCCAGGACCTCTCCCCAGCCAAACTCAACTTGCACCTCTCCTACCTGCTGTGGGGATGGAGCCACGGTGTCCTTCTCTGCCTGTGAACCTTCTGGGTGTCCTCTCACCCCACACCCAAGGACCAGGGGCAGAATGTGGAGGCAAGTGTCCCATCCAAGGTGTTCAGTCCCTGCTCTGAGGCACAACGTCAGCTGGCCGGTGTGTGGATGCCAGAGCAACTTGCTCACCAGGGAGCAAAAGTCTGGCCAACAAGGCACTACCCTTTCCCTGTAGCAACTTGTTTGGCCATTTCTGAGAATTCCAAAGAAACGACGGGACATTAGTTACAAAACCTTCACCTACCTGTTTGAACAGCCCATGTTGTGCAAGGATAGGGGTAGTCTGAAACCACCTGTCCCTTCACTGTTGTCACCAAGTAACATCGTGTTCAAACCAAAGTGAGTCTGTCATCCTTTCAGGGTAACTTTGTGCTTAACGGTGGTGAGGTCACCAGTCGTTACTCACTTTGCATACAAAGCTCTGTTTTTGTTTTTACTTCAAACAGCAGCAGCATAAACATAAAGCAAAGAGAATAAGCCATTAATACTGACAGTATTTCAGTCCTCAATGGGAGCAGAAAGTCGATACGAGCATTGCCTGAAAGGAACACGAGACTTTACCCTAAGCAGCACATACTTTTTCCTGGGTTTTATTCCTGTAGGTCTTTAATTAAATGTTCACATCAGTTAGACAAACATCATTTGACTAATCATTAGCTTCAGACAGAAACACATTTATAACTCCTCGTTGTGCCCTCTGTGTTCAGTTCAATTAGAAGACACTTGCAAGGTCACTGCACACTGACCAAGCAGATGTTGCTGAGTTCACAGAAGATACCACAGCAGATGGACACTTTGGGTTTTTTAGAAGCAGACATTAATGGAGCAAAAACAAGACTGAAGGGAGAATTCCCTACCTCTGCTGAAGTTCATCTGTTTGCTTGGATGCTGCTAAAACTTCCATGCCAAATTTCATTTCCAGTCCCACGGTTACCAGAGAGCAGGCTCTAGGCTTTAAAACTTACCTTTGGAAACTAAATCACAGATATGTAATACTTCTCCTGGGGAAGGGCAGCCTGTAAGGCATTGGTTGAAAAATAAAGCTCTACCGCAGAGGGTAAGATGAGAATATATTTATTAATTACAAAATGTACAAGTGAACACCATCAGCTTGGTACAATTTTATGGTACAATTTTGTAAGAACAGGAGCAAGTTTTGGTGGAGGGGTTGGGCTCTGCCAGGCTGGTGCTCCCCAGCAGTGTTAACCCCGGGGTGCCCCAGCCTTTGCAGGGATGTGAAGAAAAAGCAAATTTTAGCAACTCAACAGCAGTAGCTGGACACTGATACTTTTCCAGCTTCAAGGGAACATAGTGCTGTAAATAAGAAGCTTTCTGATAACCAGCATGATTAAGGACTTTAACCCAGGATGATTTGGCTTGTCCTTTATAGTCAAGCATGGCAAAACTCCCTGAAAAACAGACACAAAGAGAGAAGTGACCTTCTGGGTGTGTCAGTTCACTTACCAGCAGCACAGCACAGGCTCCTTCCACACATCACAGAAACTTCTTAGCCCTTCTTTTTTTCCTTGAATTAAAATAACAGAACATATAGGAGAGAGAAAGGGTGATGGAAGAGGAAATGAGCCTTGCTGAAGTCATAAACTTGCTGCATCACAGATCTGTGGGTATTTCAACAAGATAAGCCAGATACCCAGATGTCAGTTAGCAGGAATATTGTTTTACTCTTTATTTTTAAATAAGACTGGTACTTTCTCATATTTGACTACCTGAAAATAGTTAGGCACTTCACTTTGAATCCTTCTTTTATTAGTTTACCTCAGTTTCTTCCTGTTATTTCTAAACTATCCCCCGTGTCGACTCTGCTCTGGTTCTCTGCTGTCCCAAAGTACAAAGGCATTATGTATTCTTCCATTTTAATAATAATGTCTTGTGTTTATATTATGCTTTTCATTGCAAAGACTCCCAAGGCTATTTGCAGCTGGTTGGATCGAGACTATTACTGTAAACACTTCTAATTTAAATAAGGTTTTGCAAAACCAGGAAACAAGACCCTAAATCCTGATCCTGCTGGGGTCAAGAGGTTGGGGTTTTTTTGCATTATCCCTGGCAGAAGCAGTGTGCACTTGGGAGAAATGCTCCAGCCTGCCCTGAACCACAGGCCCCCAGCACAGAGCAGTCCTGGAGCTGTGAAGTCAAATAGTCCAAATACCTGAAGCAGCAGGAGGAAGCTCATGGAGCAGAACATAATTACCCAGGCTGGAAATCAGGGCAGACACACGGGTGAACACCCTTGCCCTTAGGAAAAGCAAAACAGGGGCAGCTTGTGATCAGCCAGCAGCAGCTTAGTGCCACTGCAAGTCAGCAGCATGGCACAGAAGTGGCAGGGCAAGGACAAGGCCAGCATTCAGTGTGTCCCCAGCATGGTGCTGGCCCTGCCTGCTGCTTTTTGTGCCTCTGGAGCAGTCAGGGCAGGAGGCTGAACCAGGCTCCCAAAACAGCCAAGTGCATGGCACAGGTGACTAAGGGAACAAAGTCTGGCAAAACAAACAAAAAAAGATTCCCTTTTAATAAAAAAATTCCTTTCAAAAGTACTCAGGGCTTTGATGAAATACTGCAACAATGAAGTTTCAGAACAAAAACAGAAAAGAAAAGCTCAAACTTTTGCTTTTCAAAGGATGAAAGAAGCAGCTTCTTGGGAATCAAACACGCACAGAAATCAAATCACTGCCTCTCCTGTAAAGGCTGTGCTGTCCTCCCCTGGAAGGGTCACAGCAATGAGCTTTGAAACTTCAGCCAGAAATTAATATGAATTTCAGCAAAGCAGTAGGCAAAAAAAAATCCCCAGACACCAACCAAAAAAAAAAAAAAAAAAAAAAAAAAAAGAAAAAGAAGCTGGAAATACAGCCAATTTTCCATCTGATCTGTGCATGAGGGCCTGAAATCTCAATGAAGTTAGATGGCTGTTTTCTTGAGTTTCTTATCACTCACATTATTCATCCAAACCTGGACTCAATAGTCCCCAATTTTCCAATAGTAAATCCAGCATGGATTTTCTGGACCAATTACACCAATGCATTTCTTGCAGCAATCCAAGGTAAAATGGTAATAAGGACTCTCCCAAGCTGTTGATTTCACTATCCTTCTATCCAAAAGAATAAATAGCTCCTATTTCACTGCAGACTGTTTTCTTTTTCATCAGCTTTTCAGGTTATGATTGTTTTTCCTTACATAGCATTTGAACTTTAGAGATGGAGTCTTTATCAAATTATTCTCTTCTTTCTTTTTTGGTTAGAAAATGAATCTCCCTTTAGGATGAAAAATTTGCAGCATGCAGCTTCTCACTGGCAAAGTAGGGTCAAAATCCTGAAATAACTCTCCAACTTCTCACCATCCCTAAGCCAAGAGGGTTTTACTCAGTAATATTGGCATATTGTGGTGGGAAATACACTGATAAGCACTGTATAAATGTGTGTACATTTTTGGTTGTGAAACACACCAGCAATTCTCTTGTGTTTTCCAATCTAATAAAAAGCCAAAGAAGCAGGAAAAGCAATAAAAAGCAAAAGAAACATGATAGAATATATTTACTTCCCTTGTGGAAGATAATAGGCTTTGCTGAACCTAACCTGGAAAAAATCCAGGTATTTCATCTGCCCAGCATGTCTGTGATATTTCTAGAGCGCACAAGAACAAGTGATCTGAAAAGAACAGTAATTACTGCATGATTGCAAAATATTTCTTCATTAAGAATCTTCAATACTTTTAAGCTCCAATTCAGAAAAGTACCTAGGACCTTGCTTAACTTTAAGAAAATGTTTAAATCCCCTTGATTTCAATCACACGTAAGCTTTCCCAGGTTTAAGCCTCATTTAAATGATCCTAAATTAAACCTGTGCTTCACATGGAATCAAAACAAGTCCAAATGGCTGTGAGTGCATCCATCCCTTATGGGAGAGGGACACTCAGCTGCTGGGCAGTCCTGAGACTCTGAAGCCATCTACATCCTGGCTCTGATTTTCAATCAATCTTCAGTTTGTCTTTGGTGCTCACAGATGTCCTCTCAGCCCCCAGTGAGTTGTACCTGCAGTGAGTTACAGGCACAACTGGTTGCATTTAGCTGAATACCTAGATTTGCAAAATACTCATCCCACCAGAAAATAAATTGAATGTACAGACATCCCATGGATATATGTCACTTCAGACAAGTCTGATACATGTGCACACTCATGTGCATAAATACAGATGTAGTAACTCAGGAGTGTTCAAATCTTTGGTCATGAACTGCTCAGAAGTGTCTTGGACTGAAAGTCTGTTTTCTGGATATTTGACCTCCTTCCACCAGCAGCCAAGAATATATCTGTCCATCTCTGTTGTTCCATGTTTATGTGGCTACACATAAAACCACAAGGAATGTGGTACAGACACAAACAGAGAGGATCCAGACCATTGCCAGGACACACTCAAGGTAGGAGAGCCAGCAGGCAGGCAGGACTAGTCATTGGCTCACCCAAGAAAAGTCGCACTGGAAAATCTGGCACACCTATGATTTTCATCTGTCACAAGAGGTAAAAACCATCAGTAAGAGTAAACAGAAATTGACTTGTTTCCGAAATGGAAAACTGAATCACTGGCTGCCAGGAAATGGCTGGACACTGGGATGGGTACACAGGATTGCAACTGTCCTTGCAAGGACCTTATCTACACCACACTGGAAAATGACTGGTTTATTTAGAAGAAATTGCCAGTTTTCTACAAAACCTGTTTCTGTCTGCTCTAATCTGTGCAATCCTGGGAGAGAGATGCTGCTCTCTTATTATCTGGCTGTTACTTGGGATCTGTACATGTTTAATCTTTGTCAGATTTCTTCAGAGCACAGGATTGGTTATGAAAGTAGGCAATTTTCCTTTCTTTGTCTGTCAGCCACAGGTTGCTACACCAAGTAGAGTCTCAGTAGTGTGCTTACCTCTCTTTTATGAATGTTTGAACATATTCAGTTATTGCAGGGGCAGTGTTTTCACTGGTAACTCTGTCAAAGAGCCTCCTATCCATGGCTGCTCCTGAACATGCATCCAGCACCACGAAGAATATCCCAATGCTGTTGAACAGGAACACTGTGCCATTTATCTGCAACCAAAAACCAGAGGTAGGTTATATGGAGGCAGGCTGAGGAGCCCCAGACTATGATCCTGATTCTCCATAAGGGACTTAGGAGCAAGGAAAATATCTACATTTTAAAATACCTGTAATTTTAAATATATCAGTAGTACAGATGAAATTACACCATTGATAGTTGGTCAGTGGAAGGAGGAAGCAAAACCCTTAGTTCTCAAAGGGGTACAAAAACATGAGAAATGAGGTCATCATCATCTTCTGTGGATTAGTAAGATACATTTAGGAAGCCAAGAATCCTGTGAGTAAAATGCTTAGTTCAGCCTTAATACAGTTTCCTTTCATGTGGGGGAAATTACTGTCACTTGGCAAAGCAGATTTGACCACAGGGCAAAGGAGAGGTGCTGAGACAGCAGATGGGGGAATAGAAGTGACACGTGCACTTTTTCTGTTTTTCCTGAAAATGTAAATATCCAAACCTAACTATTGCTTCCTGGTAGGCCTATCCTAGTGCCTCTAAGAAGGTGTAGCAGAGGTGGTTCCTGCTTTTCTCCTTTCTTACAGCAAGAGCTCCTTCCCCAGGTTGCACATCTTCAGATGTGTCACAGTATTTGCGTTTAAAAAGCAAAAAACTCCCTTAGGAACCTGACACTGGTGTATCCCATCAATCTGAGACATGCATGTCTCCAGGGCATGTAAGGCCAGACTGAATGAGGGAGCCAAGTATTAAAAAGTGGCTTCTGCAAGATGCCAGAGGATGCTGAATTCAATATGGGGTCATGGGTAAGGAAAACATGAATGTCCAGGCCATGGGTGGGCAAAGGGGAGTGAGGAGGAGCAAAGACAGACAAAATCTTTGGCCTGTCCTGTCTGACTTGTATTCCTAAGTGTGGGAAGTGTGTGAAAGTCTGGATGCACACACAGCAGAGAGCAATCAGCCCTGCAAACAGACCTAAATGTTAGCCACTGCCAAAGCAGCAGCTCTGAAGTGTGTCCTGTCCTGTCCATCTGCAGGCTGCAGACCCCTTGAGGAGCCAGCACATGGCCCCACAGGACCTGGGGCAGGGCAGACCACAGCCAGTGAGCTCAGCCCTTCGGGAAGCCTGGATCATAAATTTAAAACGTCTCTGACTTTTGCGTTTCATTCAGCAAAATAAGAACAAAATATGTGCTTCTTCATTTCCCAAATTTTCTGTGCCTTTTAAGATTTAGGGTAAGAATCCTCCTTTAGGCATTAATCTTTATCATTTTCCTAGCCCAGCCTTTGCTGCAGATAGGAGTACATGTGTCAGAAGTAAAACTTCCTTAGAAAAACAACACTTTGCATTAAAGCCTTAGAAAAGGCAAAGAAGCTTTGAGGATGTCTGCCCTTCACCACAGGTGAGGATGCTGTCTCCGGTAGCATCTGCTTGCTAATGGCTTTCAATAAATTTTTGACGATGCAGCCAGTGCACTAGCAAGCAATCTTGGCTGCTCATGCTCCTTAAGGATGCTGTACCAGCTTTGCTTGGCATTTGTTAGCATTAATTATAATTCAGCAGCACACAGGCATGTAAGCCTGGACAGTGTCCTTGCGGGAATTATTTCAGTCACCCTCCTCTGCTTAGAAAGATATATAAGGCATGTGCAGGGGCAACTTAACAGCCCCAAACTGCTTCCTCAGTGAAATGTAGTTATTTTTATCTTTTAGTGCAATGCCAGCAGAGAAAATCAGAAAAACAAACTTGCTTTTTCCCCCACATCCTTTGTAAACAAAGACTTCTGGGGTGCTTTTTCCTCCCCTTCCTCTACATTAGAGCAGCAGTGTTAATTCTTCTTTTGAGGTGATAAAAGCTCTTTTCTTCCCCTTAAGAGCTCAAATCCTCATCTGAATAGAATACGAACTCCCAGTGACTTTAATTGAGTTAATTGTAAGGGAGAACAATGTACTTGTCTCTTCCAAGGGAACTTCCCATTTCCTTGTGCCAGGCTCAGCAAGATTTCTGCAGTAACTTTCTTTGGAGATAAAGTTGCCTCTGTTTAAGCACTATGAATGCAGTAAAACAGAGAGCACCTTAATAAATGAAGATGTCAAGTGGTTTTGTAGGTCTGTCCTACAAAACCATGACTTTGATCCATTCACAGCCTTGCTGGGACCAGTAACTGTGTCCTTCCCGAGCCTCCCAGGCTTTCAGGTGAACAAACAGGTACCTACAAATGGGAGCAAACAGAGGGATCAGAGCTCCTGTGTGCTTAGAGGATAAACTGGGTACAGGCTGGATCTGCACTTGCTAAATTACACTCACATTTCCCAGCATCACAAACCAGCTCTGTCTTAGAATGACTTAACATGGCACATCCATTGCCAAATGGGTCCTGCAAAGGTCCAGGTCGAGCTCCCCTCTCATCCTGGTGTGGTGAGACCTGCAGCCCTTGCAGCCCATTCCCCAAGTCTTCACCAAGCCAGAGGCACGTGGGGCAGACCCCACTCTGGTCCAAAGCACCCCTGCTGCCCCCAGGCATGGGGACATCCCACTGGAGAAGGAGCAGCAGCTGTGCTTAGGCTGTGGTGCAGAAGGAGACAGGTTTGCTTGGAGTTATCAGCATCAGCTCACTTCATTGCAGAGCTCAGCCCAAAGCATGCATGACAGAAGCTCCAAGGCAGCCAGGTCTTCTGGCCTTTGGAGTTCATTTTTATTTCCAACTGTTCCAAGTATGTTTTCAATCCTGTCTATTCTGCAATTCAGGCTGAGGAAATTATATAAACAGCTCAGTTCAGCTCTGGGATCAAAAAGATACATGAGCTTTACAGGGATTTTTCAGTCTATTTCTTTTAAAGCTAAATATTTGTTTCTATTTGTCTGGAAGAAAGAATGAGTAAGCTTGGTTCCTCTCCAAGGATCCAGCATGCAGGGTTAAAAAAAGAAGGGGAAACATCCCACTCATTATGAAATAGCCTAAAAAACAACAACAGGAAAAGAAAAAAGCCAATCCCATAACTTCTGTACTCTGAAAGGCTAAAAAAATCACTGCTGAACTAAACAGAGAATCAAAAGGCTGATACTGCCAGAATTCAGTCAGGTTAGACCCATCAGTCTGAATGTGCCAGGTCCAGATGGCTGCTGGCAGCTCATGGCTCTCCCCCCACACACCCACACATGTGACCCTTTTTCCTGCTGTTTAGTAGTAAACAACCTGTTTACAGAATTTGGGCAACCTTTTTATAATTTTTTTTTTAAAGGAGGATTAATTAGCAAACTGCTGTTTCACAATTCCTGTGACGAGAGAGACCTGGACATCAGCAAGGAGCCTGGTTAGCAGGGAAGGCATTCCGGGATTTGATTGCTCATGTGCTATGGTTGACTGAATAAATAGATCCCATCTTATTTTCAAATCTGGCATTTGTGGATTGATTTCTGAAGCAGCTACTTAGTCAGGTGAAGCATCATGGGACTCATGGTTAAACCACAAAACACTTTTTCCTCCCTAACTATTTTAGCTGACTGAGAAACACAGTTTCATAATATGGTTTTTTTTTAACCAAAGGTGTCCTAAAGTATTACAAAGACAGTGCAAGAGTTTTAGGACAGTCTTCATGCCTCCAAAACAAAAGATTTGCTTCAGTGCTCTCCTTTTATCACAAAATCTGATTTTTAGAATGTGATTATTTTAGAAATCTTGTTTCATGGGAATATGAAGAAGTTGAAACTTCACAAACTGTCTCAGTGTGGGTCATGAGAGGGCTCTTTGTCACGGCCCTTTGGGGTACAATGGGTTTAAACAAATATTTACACTGTGCCCACACCTGCAGCAATCTAAGCAGCAGGGATGCATGAGGAACTCAGTGCAGCCAAGAAATCAGCCCTTTTCTGAGCAAATCTCTGTCAGATACAAACATAGACCTACCCCAGGTGCTCCAGCCTGCAAATCCATTTTGACCTGAAGCCAGTGAAGAGAGCATGCAAGTTAGACAGACCTGGATTTTAACTATGAGAAAAAGAAAAGGGGGTGCTGGGGCTGGTAAGAGAAATACCCCAAGGGCTCACTGCCCACCCCGGACACAGCAGGGCTCACCCAATGCTCTGTCAAAGTGGAAGAGCTGAGAGCGCTGGCCCTGGAGGGAACAGTGAGGTGGTGCTGGATGCTGTGCACCATCCCTGTCCCTCACTGGTAGGTATCTGCCCCACCTGGAAAAGGTTTCCCTGGGGTAGCAGAGGGCAACACGCAGCCAGTCTGCTCTGTTGGCAGAAAGGGCAGGCGGGGAGAAAGGGAAAAAATGCACTTAAGGGCTTGAGTACAAGAGAGATGGTCTGCAGCCAAGAGTACAGTCTTCAGGGGAAAACAAAGAAATGTCCTGTGAGGTTCTCTTTCTGCTTTAAAAAAGCACAACAAATCCTCAAAGCCAAAGAAAATCAGATTCTTTTTGCTTTGTCTGGAAACAACGGCTGTTTATTACAAAGGTCTGATCCAGAGACCCTGGCTGACCTCAGAGGACTTTGAGTCAGGTGCCAGGATGGCTTAAGACCTGGGATTTTCTCTTCCTTGCCCCATAAAGCTGAGGTACAAGCAGTCACATACCCACTCGTGTCTCCTGAGGCAGCCGGTTCCTCCGGAGCTGTGGCGGGAGAGGGACCCAGCATCCAGCAGACATTTCACCGGGGGCACGGATTCAGGAATTAGAAAGTAATCTCCAGCTTGAACCAGAGCCATGGTCTGAAGAGACCTGCTTCCTCCACTTTACAGCAAAGTTTATTATTATGGCTTCCATTGAAATCTCCCTCTCCCTGACTGTTTCTTCGATGTCAGTTTAGAATAACTAAGGATAAAGTTAAACCATCTTTTAACTGCTGTTTACCCAAATTTCAGCATACACATTTACAAAAAAATTGCCCCTATGGCTTTCCTTCATCCTGTGATTCCCATTGCCACCCTCTTGCAGAGAAAAATACGCTCAAAATTAAAGCCCTTTGATACAAGCCTTAGAGCCAAAGATGCAGCTATAGTACAATTCTTATAGTGATGGGAAGGATCTTCCACAAAAGACCCCAACACCCATTCCTGCCCATGGGATACACTTGTGCTGTGCAAAGCAGAAAGCCACAAGAAGTTTACACTTGAAAAGGAAAAGTCCACACCAAGATAATTAGCTCTTTGGGTTTTTTCTCCTTCCTCCCCTCTTAAGTGGCTCAGTGTGTAACACCACAACACCTGAACAAGTACCATGGCTTACTTCCTGTGTGTCCTGAAAACCATCTAGGATTTAAATGTATTATTTTAACTACACAGTTAAAATGGAAAATATAAATTTGGCTTACAGAAAGAAACCACCACCTTCATCATCTGTCTCTCTGCATTCTACAAAGCTCAGGAAGCCAAAGTTCTCCAAAGGATTCCCTGAAGTGACCCACCACCCATCCCTGCCTGCAGAGCGATAAATGAGGGGAAACCAATTTGGTGAAATCAGGAGATCTGCTTGCCTAGACCTTCACTTTACACATGGAGAGCAATAAAGCAAAGCTATTTCAGCCTTGTTCTGTATTTTTCATTAAAACAAAACAAAGCTATCTACAGGATGGAAGAGGGGACAGGCTGTTCTAAAATAATAAATCAAAGCTACACAAAGACCCATCAGCTTAAGCCAGATACTGCCCTCTAGATTTTAACCAACTGCAGCTGTGTCATAACACAGGACAGCTCGAAAACGAATGTATTTTCAGATGATCTGGCCTCTGACTAGAGGAAATGAAAGAAATGCACCAGAGCTGTATTTCTGGAATATTTTTAGGATGGAGTCCCAAGACATTTGGCAGTTTCATAAGGGTGATTTGCATTGCATTAGCACATTTCATCCCCTGAAGTCACCATCACAGAAAAGAGCTTGTCACTCCCCCAGATGCTGAGAACCAGTTTTGGTGCTGTACTACACTGACTGCCACCTCCCTGGGGAATGAGAAAGGCATTAGAGAAGGAAACTGGGGGATGAAACAAAAAAAAAAAAGCATGAATAAACCAGAGCTGTGACCATCTTGAGTTGCCAGGTCATTTGGGAATAGGAGTGCTACAGATTGTGTGCATGTGAGCAGGCTGAGTTATGAAATAAATTACACCAGGATTGAAAAGATCAAATGAAAAGCACCTACTTTGGTGTTTGTGGAGGAAGAGATGGAAATAAGTACTTTCCCACTACAAAGGGCTTGGGAAGAGTTCTGACAAGGGAAGGTATTAAAGGTAAATGTAAATATGGAAAGATGTAAATATTGGAATGAATAAGGAGGATATTTGCTCTTTAAATTAGTGGTATTTAACAACTTCCTATTTAGTTCTGCGCTTCAGTGCTGTTTCTTTAGCTTGTACAAAACCCACAGTAAACCCTCCAAAATACCTGTCTGTGTGGCTGAGCTGGGCTCCCGCACCTCCAGGAAAAGCAAAGGAAGAGGTGTCAGCAGGGCTGCAGGATGGTCCCTGTGACTCTGCCTTGCAGCTGGGCAGAGGAGGGGGATTAGATGCCTGTGCTCCAGGCACTGCCAAAACTGAGGGAGAGATGCAGCCTCAGGCAACAAGCAGTAATCAGGCAGGGGATGTCTGGGACATGGAGTTCAAAGTCAAACAGGTGTGTGTGCATCGTCCTCAGCCACTGCGCCGGCCACCGAGGGGTTCCTGCCCGGCCCCAGGTGCGGGAAGCCTTCCTCTCTTTCAGGGTGGTCAATGAACCGTGGCTCTGCTTTGTTCCTCTGCTTAAACCTCTCAGCTCTGTATTATCTACCAGCTGCTACTCTGGGGTGAATATTTGTAGGCAGAACAAGACAAATTTGAAGCAGCATGAGTACCTTGCAGGTAATCCCTACTTTTGCTGCTCCTGGTACCAGCACATCAGGGGACGCCGCGGGTGCCCGCAGGCCTCTGGACACACACAGCACTGCAAGAAATGAAAACACTGAATTCATGGTAGATCCCAAATTATGAGTTCAAAGTGATTTCAGAGCCCTGCCTGAAGGCTGGAGGGAACATATGTAGCTTTACATGGGCTTGTGCTTAGAGACCAGCACAAATAAAGGAGAAAAACTCACTTAAAACGCGAGGGGTGGAAGTCAGATTTGATAAACAAAATGCCAATGTAGCAATACACAGGAGCCTTTTTTATTATAATTTTGTCTTCTATTTTCATTCTTAGTAGTTTCTTGCAAGAGAAACAAATGAAAATACTTTCAGGTAGAGAATATGACTTTCCAGTTTAAATAAAAACCATACTAATATGCACTGAAAATTGAGCTATTTGAGGTATTTGCACCCCAAAACTAAGTAATTGTGTTCACAATGTTTTCTAGTGAAAAAATTAATTTCATTTTATAAATAAGAAACATTCCTCTTTCTTGTTCTTAATCAGGCCAACATTTTTCTATATGTTTTTACCAAAAAAATTTGGCCTTTGAAGGAGAAAAACTAAATGTACACTAGCAAAAAGTCAGTGTTTAGTGGGTCCTAACAGTTTCAAACATTACTTTGAAAATTTTTGAGAATCTGCTCACACCAAAATGTATAAAACCTGACACTTCTGCCCCTCTATTACTGTCATTCAACAGTCACCACAGTGCACTTCGTGCATTTTTACCACTGTGTTTAGCCTGCTTGTTTTCTTTTGGAAATGTCTGGATGAAACAAATCCACAAAACCTTTGGGATTTTTTTCACCAGGATATTGGCATTTGCAGTTCTGGCTCTTTCAGGTGAAGTGAAAACATCAGACAGAGTGTTAAAAAAGTGTTCTTGTGTTTTGGCAATGGGCAGGCTTCCTGGGATAAGCAAAAGCATAAAAAGGACAAGGGAAAGGCAAAAAAGCAGGCAAGAGGTTTCCTGTTCTTGAACATGTGGTAGATACAGATCTGCACGTATACACATACAGACCTCGTTTACAACCCTCAGAACACCCCCTCCAGTTCAACCCCAAACTCTCAAAAGCAAAGACATGCGGAGAAATGTGATAAAGCAGACAAAGGAAGGGAGACTTTTGTGAGTGGTGGGATGTAAAGTGAGTCACGTAACTTGGAGATGAGATTTGGCTGGAACAAACACAGAGAAAGTGCATGTCTAGGACTCTGACTGCCTAGAAGAGGATGAATAATACCTGGTCAGTATTGTGAGCAATACACAATATTGGCTACATTAGGTGGAGTGTGAGTCCTGGGCAAATGGGTATCACCTCGTGCTGGGTTTTCTGGTTATCCTGGATGCCAATCCTGGCTGTCTTTTAGCAAAGGGAACCTCTAAGCTGATGAATATTTTTCTAGAAAACAGCCTACCATGTTTATTGACATGGTGTGTCACATAGCTGATGAACATGGAAGTGCACAGTCCAAATCCTGACCTCATTGATGAAAATCTGGGGTAAGCTAACAAGGGAATGCCACAGAGTACAACTGAAAATTACATATTTTTTCCTTGGGCTTGAAAAAACAAGAGAGTTCCATCCAGTGAGTCAGTCTCCCCCAACTGTTATTACTCCTATTTAAAAACAACCCCTATGACATTTTGGTCAACATCTACATGAGCTTTCAAAGGGAGTGAGAGAGCTGGGAATTTAAAACTTTCCTGCTCATAATATGGGAACCAAACAGAAATTCCCACATGCTGCTTTGGTAAGTTTGTCTCTCAGATACTGAATTTTAAACTTCAAAGGACAAAAAAAAGCACAGCCACCATTCAGCCTCCAACCCATCCCACGAATAAATCACAGGAGGTCAGTGCTCCTTGCTCTTAGTCAGGATACAGCTGCTTTTTCTCTCAAAAAATTTCTCCCAACCTCACAACAACTCGCCCACCACATGCCTGAATCTCCTCTGGCACAAGACCTGCTTTCAGGACAGGTCACCACATTTTTATCCAGTATCACTGGTGGGAAAGAGGAACAAGAAATATCCATACATCTCACAGGTGCTGAGAAGAGCAGAGAAAGGGCTGCAAAGGATCTGGCCGTGTCCTTACCACTTATCCCAGTTCAAACCATGTTCCTTGAACCCCCATTCCCCAGCAACTCTCTGCAGCTTTTGCTCACTTCTCTTTTTTTAGAATTTTCTTCAAGTTTTCTGCCTTCTGCTAAAGTCCAATAAACACATCCAATCACCCCATGATGACAAAAAAGGCTATTGTGTGAACATCCAGCCAGTTTTTTTCAGGGCCTTGTTATTAAGGTTAGACTCTTCTGGAGGACTGCTTGTCGCAGAGATAGTTACAAGTCAGGTGTGTGTTTAGCTAGCTAGAGTTTTGTGCATTGGGATTTAAATGCCTTTCTTAAATGTTGCTATTTAGGAAATGCCATTAAAATTCAAAAGCATAGGCCATATCTTAATATAAATTAAATTTTTATCCACATCCCCTTAGGCAAAAAGAATCATTTTTGCTTTTGTGAAGCTCAACAAGTCACAGGAGGGATCCTGCCCCTAGGTGCAGTTTTTCTGATCCTCATGAAACCAAGGTCTGACTCAGACAGCTTTTGGCTTGCAGACAAATGTATTTCAAGCAAAAGTAAGAATTTCCTGCATTTAAATACAGGACATCATCTTATCATCTTTTTTCCCACCCTACATGTTTTTCATGGAGAAATCACCTCCCAATTCAATTTCTATCTTTTTAAATCTTCCCAAGTGCTCTGTCATTGACTATTGTGTATTTTGTATTTTCCTGCTGCTGTGCCTTGAATGCACATCAGGCCAGGATAGGCTCCCTCAACACCCCCAAGCCCCACTCCATGGGTCAGGAGAAGGGTGAAAGCAAGAAAAACCCTCAGGTTTCGTGTGCCAGGCTGCAAAGGGACAAGCAGCCTGGTTTGCCACAGCCATCTGGGGACTGTCTGATGCTCAGACTGTTCTAATTCCTGCTGCAAAATGAGCATCTCAGGAAGGATGTGTCTCCTCAGAGTCACCTTGTTAATCCCAGCTGCAGAGGACAGGGAGCAGCAAGGGAGCTGGGGAGGAGGAAAAGGCTTTGGGGCTTTAGGATCACTCAGACATGGCAGTGCCAGGACTCACTCCACCCTGCTGTACTAAACAGTGCAATCTGCAACTGGTGTTCTGGCAAATGTTTAAGCTTCTTTCCAAATAATTAAAAATAATAAAAAAAAGCATCCTGTGGCTTTCATCCATGGATTGATCTGTGGATAATTTAAGGGATTTAAATAGACAGAAGGGAATTCAAATGTATCTGCTGACTTCTGTGTTGTGTGGATGATTAGCTCTGAATTACAGATGTTATCAGGAGGGGCAGGCTATGAAACCCAAGTAGCACTTTACTTATTATTGTTGGAAATAGTGGTGGTGTTCCTTGTATTGTATCCAGATCTAGGGGATGGAGGTCAGAACTCATGCATGTACAAGAACAAAAAAGCATTCACAGCCTTAAACTTTGAGCTCCACTTTGAAATACTAATTGTGCCTTCCTGAGCATTTATCAATCTGGGAAGCAAGAGGAAAAGCTCATTTGGAACTAATCTGAAAAAGAAACAATTTAGGAAATATCTCTAAACTGGGCAAGACTGCAACAAGCACATTCTAGCCTTGTCTTGTTATCTTTGTTTTTCTCCAGGCCTTATCACCACTAAGGAATTTTATCGCAAAAATGACAAGTAGATGAAAGTATGAATCAGACTGGCATTGAATAATAAGCCATAGGAAAAAATCTACCTACACAACCTTGGCAAATATAAATATAATGAGTCCCCCAGAGTCTCAACGGAGTCTTGGGCTGTGTAAGTTTCCCTGCACTGAAATCATCTTTGGATGGGCTGCAGCCTCCTGGAGGCTTTGTGTCACCCAAGGTGAAAAAAGTCCAGGATTTTTAATGAAAAGTTTAGACACAAGCTCGTTCTGGGCTCTTGAGCTTTCAGATAATTAAGGTTGTTCACTGGTGAATATGATAACAAGCCCTAGCACAGATGTCCAGCCCAGCAAATATAGGAGTTGAGCAGTGAACCTGTGCCCATCCCTGCACAAACACCACAGCAGGGGAAAGGCTGAACACATGCCTGGGCACTCACATGGACATCTGCCCTTTTGTTTGCTGTTCACAAGAAATTTGGCCCTCCCCTGCCTAATTTTTTATAAGACTCTCATAATGATCCAACTCCTGCATCAAAGCACCAAAGAACACCAATGTGATGAGCCTCACTGTACCCCTCCAGACACATTTCCCTGAATTCTCCCTGTCAAACCATGGCAGAGAGCCTGAACAAGGGAAAACCCTTCCCTCTGAGCCTTAGCAGACCAAGTACAGAGGTATTTCCCTGTTCTCATAAAAAGCAAGGAATGCTTAATCTATCTGTCACTGCTTTCAGGCAGCTTCAACAACATGGCTTATTACACTATACTTCAGATATGTGCTTTGAGGAGATATAATTCTTATCTTTAGATGTGCTGATAGCACAAAGAAGCCTGGCTGACTTACTGAACAGCCCTGTGCCTTTGATAATAGTATTTGCCTTTGCTTCTTCTGTGATTAGAAAATTTGCACAGGCACAAAGCCTGGGTCATTAAATTGAAGGACTTAATTTCTGACTTTGATTACTGTTTGAAGTGCCAATCTTTGCACTGTTCTCCAGCACCCAACAGAAGGCACTTACTTGCAACCAAACAATATTTTCCATCCTCTCCTCCTGGCTTGCCACTCTCTCCCCCATCTCTTAGCAAGCCTGATGTTCTCTGGGGACCTTTGTGCTTCAGGATGATAATTTTGAGGAAAGAAAATTCTTATACTTCTGTGAGGCAGAAAAAAAAGCCCAAACCAAACCAAACAAATAAAAACCCCCCAACAAAAGTCAAAAAACAACCCCCAAAACCCCATGACAAACTAACAACCCCAAACAAAAAAACAAGCAAACAAAAACCCCAAATCAACCAACCAACCAAAGAGAATGGAAAAATACAAATGGCTCATAGGGGGTGAAGGGCAGGGAAACCACTCCAACAAAGAGACAAAACCATGGAGAAGGGATCTGAGGGTTCAGGAAGGCTTTGCATTCACTTTTTCTGCCCTGAAAGAAACCCTCAGCAAATCTGGACTGATTCTGAAGCACACTTCATTCCTAGGCAATCAAATTCCAGCCTGTGCCCTCCTTCTGTTCACTTGCCAGAACATTCAGAAGTCACTTGCCCTGCACCAGCTCTTTCCACCAGCATCAGCACCCATCCTCCTTCTCACCCTCACAAGGAAACTCCCAGGCATCAGATAGACAACCCTTATCTAGAGCTTAATCAGGCTTTTCTGCTGAGCCTGCAGTGTTCTCCAGCAGCCTGAAAACACAACCTGCAGGTCTCCACCACAGCTTTATGTTTGCCCATCAGTCAGTGAGAGACACAGATCCCCTGATGAATGCAAACCAGGGCATCCCTCCCTTGCAGCACCCCTGGCAGGTGTGGCACAGCCCCTGTGCAGCACATGGCAGCACGTGGAGGCAGCAATTCTCTTTGGTACAGCCACATAGTTTGATGGAAGCGAAGAAACTGAAGGATTACTCTAAATATGGTTTGAATCAGTGGGATGAAGGCACCAGTACTGCAGCAAGATAGAAAGAAAGCAGGAGAGAAAAATAAAGATCTGCTGAGGGACCGTGCTGTAAGTGGGGTCCTCCTCCACTGGGTAAATCCACCCCAGCAGTCCCTCTGAACTCACTGGACAAGATTCACAGCTCACAGCCCTGACAGTTTCAGCTGAGTCATGTGAATTCATCCCCACCAGCTCCTGCCCACCCCAGGAATCTGGGCGTTCCTATCTTCTGACAGATGTCTGGACTGGCTTGCTTCTATTGGGCCTTTCTACAGTGCCTCAGAGGCAGGGAAAGGGTTAATCATGCAAGTATCCAGCATTAATGCTATGCCTGACTTCCACAGAAATCCAGATCCTGGTATACATCTCCCTGTCAAATTCTTTATTTCCCCTCTGACCTTCCTTTAGCCAGCATGGAGCAAATCACTCCAGAAGCATGAGGGCAGCCTGCAAAGGCAGCATCCCGGATATAGCCATCCATCATCTTACATTGACAAGACTGAAAACACTTTAACTGTTCACTCAGGTTATTTCTGAAATTATTAATCATAGAAGATTGCAATTAAAATTCATCCAAACAATATTTGGTTTGCATTGCATGTTTGGCACAGATACTACTATATTAAGAGCTCATTTTTGGGAGATTACTCAGTATTTTGAATTTAAAAAGAACAAACAAAACATAAAACCACTTGAGACAGGTAAAAGTCTTCCCTGTTTTCCTGTCTCTGATTACTCTGGCCTTCATAATCTGAGATTTCTTTAATTCCAGAAATCATTGGAATACAATGTTCAGCAAAGGTCATATATGAAACTGCTTAGGCAGGCACTTTCTTTCCTTCAAACTCCTGAAACCTCTTTTTTGCCTCAATTCCTTCACCCTTCCACAGGAATCTCATTTCTCCATGTTTTTCCATGCAGTCTGGAGATTTCACTATTGCATCAGCCTTAAGTCTCACATTGGTGCACATCCAGCATACTTGAGGTGTAGACAGAGCAGCCACACAATTCAATCCCAATTATTTCTTAGCAAGATGCTCTAAACAAAATGAAGTAAAATTGTGGGTTTCCTTTGTTACACTGTATTTCTTGCTTATAATTCTTCAAAACAGATACCTTGCCAACTGTTTTTGGATCAGAAAACTCTACAAACCTTTGCCCAGTTCAAATAACTGGTTTCATACAAGACAAAGGGAACCACAACCACACTGTGGTTTCAATAGTAAAATGTAGTTAAGTTGAACAAGACCTAAACTTCAGGCTGAGCTTTACTAAAGACCTGGTGCTGCCTTCAAATTTAACTCCATGCTTGAAGACTGTGGGCCAAAGCTTTGGCAAATAGGAATTGGCACAGTGACAAAGACACCATCAGTGACTTGGCAGAAGATTTAGCTCTGTAATTGCAAGGAAAGACCTAACCATTTTAAGATAGCTAATAATTGCAAAGCTCAGGTTGTCCATGAGCAACTAATAGGTTTTCCTCTCCCTTAAAGTGCACAAAGATATATTAATACAGAAAACAGTTATTTAATTCTAATAATTCCTCTGTGACAGGAGTGTCCAAACACTGATCAGGTAGAAACTCAGTCATGGCCCTACAGTTACTACATCTTTAAATCAAGAGGACCAGGTGTGTGTCACTCACTGGAATGGGCATGTATAAGGAGGAAACCTTGCCTTCTCAGATGCCTTCCCATGGGGCTTCATAATGGGAACAAAGGACAGATGTTTTAAATTTTTTCAGCTCCAAAGTTCAGGGGAACCAAATAGAGCTCAAGCTTTGGCCCAAACTATCCTACCCTAAACCCACAGGGACACTCTGCTAGAGGAGCAGCAGTTGGGTGTGGGTTTGGTGGATAATCCTGGAGGGACTTGGGAACCCTCCAGGTTTACCAGAAGTACATGCTGCTTCACGTCCTCAGTGCCTGTGCCTCCTTTCATGCCAAATATCAAAAACCTGCTTTGGAAACCTGAGTGTCTGTTGTGTGCAATCAGGTAAGGTTTCATTGGCAAACCTCTGGGTTTTTACCATAGTGTGTTTCTAACAGTAACTGAGGACTCAGAACCCAAGGTGATGGCCAGGATTTGTGGTGGTGCTCATCCCTTGCAGCATCTCATCTGTGCAAGCCATGGCAATGCCCACTCCTGCTAAGCTGACTGGGTTGCAAGACTCTCTCCTAACAGTGGTACCAGTGAAAAGCAGAAGTAATTTCACTAAAGTAAGAACAATACTAAAAACCATAAATGAAATCATGCAAAATGAAGAAGATTGCAAGGGGAAAAAAAGTATCGTCTAAAATGGATATACCCTGAAGAAAACATGGGAAATAAACACAGCACAGCCTGCAATTTTGCTGTGCTGAGACCTAGTATTTAAAAACTTTAGTTAGAAAGAAACAGTGATTCCAGTGCCATTTGGATTACAGAAGATGCAAAGTTTTGTGCACATTCTGATGTATTTCTGCACTTTATATATATGGGAGATAAATTATGTGTGCAGCAACTCGTACAAATAAACGAACCAGAGCCAGAGCTCTTCTGGAGGGATTTCAGGGACAGCAGGCCAGGACTTACTTGGATTCCATTTCAAAACTTTCTGGAAAGAGCAACCTCTCTGCACATCAACAAAGCTGGAATAGAGTGAAAGCAGAAGCATCTCTTTGCATCAGTGAGTACCAGCCTTTAACACCTTCCTTCCACACTCTCAGAAACTGCTGAGACTTTTGAAAGGTCACTTGTGAATAACCTGGGAAAATGATAAAGCTCCAGAGGTTTGGAAAACAGAACATTTTCTATCAACATAGGGCAGTACCTGTTGAAGTTGATGGGGTACAGGATGATATGCTCAGGTGCTCTGCCATCCCACTCCTGCTCGAGCAGGACGACAGGCTGGTGCTGCTGGTACAGCGCTCCCCTGTTCACGCCTCGCAGCCGCACGGGATGGGAATGGAATGCTGCTCTGGCAAGGGACAAGGTCAGGTTCTCAGGGCATCTGGCCTGGATATAAAGCTGAGGGTGAAAGGAAAATGACAAACATATCCATTAAACCAGCCAGGCGCAGCCGTAACATGTGCATTTGATCATCGTTGCCTGCAAATGGTTTCTGCCAATGAAGAGTCCAGAACATTTGGAAAGTCACTGAAATGTTTCCAGTTTAAATAAAAAGGTAAACCAGAAATAGCATCTGCAGCCATCCATGGGGACACCATGAAGCGAGATATGAGTTGTACAGTGCCATAAAAATGTTCACTATTCAAATTCTTTAGGGAGAAGGGTAATCAAGGAAGCATTGCAGAGTAACTCTTTTTTATGAATTCAAATAACTGCACTTTAAAAACAGACTTATTCCATTGAAAATACAGAAAACTGAAGTTATTTCAATGGGCTTTGGATTAGGTCCAGTTACCTAATAGAATCCACATCCTTACTCTTAAGTAGCAGACCAGGCTGAAATTCTGGGGGCTGAAACTCAATGGCCTGACTATATGACCTTACGGACTGAATACCGAGTTCCACGGGCCTCAGCAAAGCTCTTCTGTGGAGGGACCAACAGATGCCTTCGACCTGCAGCTCAACTCTACAGACCTATTACAAAACCACACTCCAGCTGTATGCTTTTTCTGCCCTGCCATCACTCAAACAACGGCAAATTCATGTGGCAAACATTAGTTTTAAGGCTGAACACGTGATGCTCCCCTGCTTTCCGTCATGTGAAATTCCAGCACAAAAGGAGGATACACAGCTAGTCATACAAATCTGTCTCTGCACGCAGGGCTGTAACAGGCAGCTTGTCATATTCCCTGGAGGGTTTCAGATGTACAGAGGACAGATGAGGACACCTATAATCCTGCTGCCTTCATTCTCTTACGGTGTAGAATAGCACTATTTGCATCAAGAACTTAAAACATCCAACAAAAAAATCCATGGTAGCTCAGAAATATCTGAGCTTCTACATAAACATCCATCCATCAAAATTATTTTTAATTCAGTTTGAGTCTTTGAGGTTGATCTAAATGGAAGCAGAATTTTCTCATCAGTTTCTAGTTTCTCAAGGATACAAGTGCAGCCAAGACTTGCAAAGAGGTTGAGACTCCATCTATCAGGATATCTGCTTGCTAATGCAGGGCACTCACATCTCTAGATTTGCTTATCTTCCCCTTGTCTACACAAAGTGAAAGCTCTGCAAAACCAGACTCTCTCTCCTTGGTTTATATGTGGCTTATTTTAGTTAGGGATCCTAGCGAGTTCAGCTCCCAGTTCCTGTTTCACACTCAGAAGGATTCCATGCTTGTGCCTGCTCCTGGTGTTGAGTTTGAGCTCCTCAGAATCTCCAAAAGATGGGCCATCTTTGCCTACCCCTTCTCTCAACCCTGAATCCAGCAGCCTCATGCTGAATGTTCAAGTTAAACATTTGGGTCTCATGCCAAAGAAACAATCCAAAAGTGGTTGTGAATGTTTCTTGGATATTCAGTCCTCTCCTTTCACGCGATTACACTCCAATGATGAGAAGCTATTCTGAGTGGTATCTGCAGACACTCACAGATTAAAGTGGATTCCAAAACGACATTAACATAAATTTTTCCTGATGACTGAAACTATTGATCAAGTAATTCACTCCAAACAATCTCTGGGCAGCAGATCATTTGCTCATTCTTGATGGATCAAGGAAGCATAAATTATTTGTACTGTTTGATAAAAACTGTGAAACCAAGAAGAAAAACCTATTTTGCATTCACATTTAAAGTATGATTGGAGAGCCAGTAACACACAATGCAATAAACTACATTTCAATCTCACTTGGCCCCGTTGGGATGGGGTAATGTTGAGTTCAGAGCAGGGGATCAATAAGGTACCTTCAGACCTGAAATCCCATCAAATTCTCAATCAAAACAGCATCTTCTGACAAAGAACAGCTGGAATCAGCTCTTACACTGCACTTATTACAAAATTAAATACACCAATGATAAAATAAGCCAGGAAAGGAAGGAGAGGCATTCAAGGAGCCCCAAAGTTTCCTAGATTACAGACTACCAAGAACAGAAGATTCCTATGTACTTTTAGCTATTAGTGTAAAGATTAAAATAAAAGAGAGAGTGACTGAGTTATGTATGGCCTAAGCTGCTTGCTACTATTGTTTATGAGTCCAAGGAAGTGCTGAAAGAGTTTACAGAAGGTTTCAATAAGATGATGAAGAAAGAATGTCAGAGATTTGTTGGTAGCGTTTTCCCCCAGGTGGTAGGGACAAAGTCACAGGTCTGGCATTGAGGATAATGGTGATAGCTGTTTGGGAATGAAATGAGGATTACTAAAACAAGGAAAAATGCCACAGAACTGTTATAGAAATAATTTTAAAATTACTTGTAAATGACTTGTAAAGTGTCATTTGGTCACTTGCAATGACAGAGTGGCCACTGAGCACATGCTTTCCAGAACTGCAAGACACCAAGGATGTGATTTTTCAGTCCCATGGGAATACAATAGAATGTCTGTTGGATCTTGCAAAATATTTCTCATTAAAGGAGATCACAGCAGGCAAATGCCCTGATCAAGCAATCCAGATCCTATGCAAGATCCCATTGTTTTGCCCATATGGACCATCACTAAGTCAGCAGGAATTAAAAATTCATCCACTTTCTGAAATGAAAAATCCATCTTCCTTAGCACCACCTCCATAATTTTTGGTTAGTTCTATCAAAATCTTTAGAAGAAAGTGGGTCATAAAGAGACTTTACAATATAAGAAACAGTGACATCTTAATGTAATAGGAGAGGAAAAGCTGGTTAAAACATTGTAAAATTTGAGCCTTCTAATTGCCTGGATGGTTTAATGGACATAGTTGTCATTTTAGCTGCTTAACTCTTCATCCTAAAGAGATGTGTCAGATTTCCCTGTGCTTACATGGCAATTTTCCCAAGCAGATTGTGAAACTGAGAAGATAAGTTCTTTACAATGCAGGGGGATCTGCTATTCAACTGGAGAGCAAGTATGAAGATAAGCAACATGCCAAGTATTGGAAATGACAATCTTGATTTCTGAGAAAAGCTTTCCTTGCTTTCTTGTTTCTTTACTCTTGCTTCGGCCCTGTGGTGCTGTCAGCTGTCAAGTTGGGGGCAAAAAAGCTTAAAGATGAGAAGCTCAAAACATACCTTCTCCCTTTCTGGTTGACTGACTGTTCAAAAAATATTAGTATCTTAGGGGAAAACATTTTCTTGATGAAATTTCCATGTAAAGAGTTAAAAATTCTTGCAGAAAGGAAAAAAGACTGTAGCTTTCTTTCTCCAAGACATGCTAGGCTGTCACTGGCATCAGGAAAACTACTTTGATTTTCAATTGGTGTACATCAGAGATCCAAAATACAGACACCATGAACTGATAAACATCTCACAGGCTTTTCCTTCTTCCCAGTTAGAGAGATGCTAGTAATCTTCAAGCAACACAAATATCCTGGGACTGCAGTTTTCCTGTGGCTAGAAAAGCACCACTCAGTACCTCCTGCATCTCCTGCTTGCTTTACATTTAGGAGCACCACTACCAAAAGCAGCCACAGAGGCACTGAATCCACAGAACCAGCTGAATATGTGAAACTCAGAGATGCAGGATCTACACAACTGCAAACATTCACTACAATAACAGAGTTGACAAAAATGGAATAATTTCTATTTCAGCCAACAGCAGTAAAGCAGTGACCAAATGAACTTGTGTAAAATCAACAGCATTTCCTAAAGTATTTTAGAATTACAAGGCATCCGTTTATTGTTAATTCAAAACTGACACTAATTTGGCTGTGTGGCAGTCTCTTATGACTGTCTAACACCTTTTTAAGCTTGTAAAAGAAAACAGCATACACTGCCAAAAACTGCTTATTTTAATAAAGACTAATACCAAAAAAGAGAAGTTTCACAGCCTCCCCTGATGAGTTGCTGTGAAGTCTGCAAACAAGCAGTAAGTGCACAGCTTCAACCGCCCGGTGGGAACCAAGGCACTTGTGTTACAATTTATATAAAAATCAGAAAAAGTTTAGGAATCTCATTTCTATTTTAACAAGTATTGCAGATGTCAAGGAGTCCCCAGTTCTGTGCCACTGGAAATCTCACACACCTACACGGAGAGAGCTATGACGTGAGCCTCTCCCTACATTTTTCTTCCTGGCCTTTGCAACAGCTAAAAGTCAGGTTGACAGGACACCAAAGACCTCAGTGCCCTGATGATGAAGTCTGAGTGACTCAGAGACTGCCAGAAGATGTGGTGCTGACGGCTCTTGTGATTTCCCTGTGAGTTTCCCGCTATTTAGTGTTCCTCCTCAAAGCCTTGTTTTATTTACACTACAACATGAGGGTTTCAGCTGTCATTAGAGAGCAAAGGCGTTGGTCTTGTTTGGACAACAACCACCTTACAGGCTCCAGAATCAAAAAGGGAGGACTAAAAGGCCTGATAGTTCTTGCTTACATGAATTGCACGATTTTGAGGTGGTATCAGAACCATGAGGCATCATTTAGTGCTCCTGCTGAAGGAAGGCCTTGGACACCACTTGGGGAATGTGGCAATGTCTTGGAAACCATGCAAAGGAAGGGCCATGAACCAACCATAGAGGGTGGGAATGTCAGCCTGAGCTGCCAGATTGAAACACCCTCAGGAAAGCCTGTCCCCAGGATTTTTGGATCTGGAAATACTGCCGGAGGAATTGTTTTTCCCCAGGCGTTTCCTTTCTTGGGCAAATTACATCCAGGAGAAGAGGAGCATGAAATGGGAATGAAAGAAACCAAGCAGAAAGGAATTAACTGTACTCAAGGCACTTAGCTCAGAAAGGATTTGCCTGCAATGTTAGCTGAAGGACTTGGATCTCAGTTTTCCATGCCAAGTAGCCCATCCCTAGGCTGACTATCTTGGGCTCCATTCAGCAGTAACATAGGAGTCACTATTTCCTTCAGCTGAAAGGATATTTTCACCTGCTTGCACTAGGGAAGAATAAAAATTCTTGTCTACCAGAGCTACACGAAAAGGAACAGAAAAACAGATTTTGTAATAAAGTTGCTCAAATCAAAGCAAAGCCTCTTTCTCCATAATTGGATTCACTCTTTTGGGCTTTTGATCTGAAGTATAACACTCAGAATTTAGCAGACAAACAAATCACCAGTTAGTCATGGTACTGAGAATCAGAGAGAAGCTGAAATAATCTAACAATTACGCTCTTCAAATTAATCAAACCCTGCTGCACGAGACCAACTTCTTCTATTCTGCACATACATATATTTCCCTTCCCAAAACCCATAAAGTGAAACATTTAACATGACCTTTACTCATCCTGCTGGATGCTGATTAGTTGAAAAAATGCTGGTAAGTAATGGATCCCAGAGAAGTAAATGTTTATGCTTGCCTAAACCTAGCCAAGGAAATTTTCTATGGTGGAAAAACTGCCTCACCACATAGAGTGCCATAACCAGGAGGATATTAATAGAAATAAAAATATAAATGCCTACTTGTTTGCAATTCTGAATTTAACTGTTAGGTTGCCAGAGCAGGGATGATCGTTTTCTAAAGACACAGAGCCAAACTAAGTGCCAAGGACAAACCCCTATTTCAATGGGACTGTTTCATAGGAGCTCAATCCTGTTTCTGCCTATCCAAAGCACATCAGATGTTTTCATTCCAGTGTTTAGATACTTAAACAGAAACTCCTGCTCTCTGCTGTGCAACTAAAGCAAATTCATACAATTTTTTTAGCCTAAGGAGACATACCTACTCTGGCTGGATTTGACTGTGACATTCATTGCTGTGAAGGCTTAAGACCATCCCTCAGCCAGTGATTTCTGCATGGGAAACAGGAAATAAGTGTGAGTTGGCATCTCAGCCATCTCAACCACCCATTTCACCATGCTGAACACAAGTAGGATGTACCAGAGAAGAAACATCTTCCACTGGTGAATCTTGATTCGCCAGGACTATCCACTAGAGCCCCACGTTAGAGTGGACAAATATCTGAACAAGAAAACACCAAACTTTCCCCCAACTCAATTTCAACTTGCAGCAATATTATACCCAATTTATTGTTCACCTCTGGTTTGGGTAGTGCTGAGCAGCTTCACTGCATCCCCTCTGCCCAGACTATGTGGGGACACCCACCCAAGAGGCCCTGTGGTGCTGCCTGGGCTGCCCCATTTCCTGTGCAAATGTCCCAGGACACATCACCCCGGCCCAGCAGGGGACACTGAGGCACCTGGGATGATGCAGCAGGGAGCTGTCAGCTCTGCCTCTGGAGGTGCCTGGATACCCTGTCACTCAGCCACCCAGGTCATGGAAGATGGACATTTTGTCACCATCATTGTCATTGTTTCCAAACCACTTGCCCAGTCTGCCAAAAAACACTTTCCATCCAACCTAGAGGAGAAAATAAGATGGAAAAATCACTGGTTAGCTCTAAGGTCTTGGATTTGCAGTGTTTTAACAGTGATACAGCTGGAGCTGGGAAGCTCTATTGTCTGAGCACAGAGTTTTGTTTTGCCTCTTCTATTTAGAAAAAATGCTAGCCGTGTTGGTTCTCCCTCTCATTTCTTAATCCCAAGAGATATTTTCACAAAAAGTAGACTTCTGGTTCTTTGAAATGCACCCACACCACCATGTGTTGCTTGAAATCTCAGGGCAATAAATTGAGCGGTGGCAAAAGGAAGAGGATGACTGAAAGTCTAGGAAAGTACTGGATGATTGTGAAATTTACTGAGAAATATCTCAGTTGTTAATAAGGAAACAAAAAAAATAACTGGATATTTAGGGAATTTTCTCATATCATTTCAATGGCTGTTCTAGGTGGTTCTGTGAGTGTCATTTTTTTCTAATAGTTCCTCCTAAAACTCCATAAAACTTATAAAAGTTCTAAATTCTCAGAACTGGCTCTCATGCACATTCTAATATATCCCATGAAGAAACTATTTTTTTTTAGGAAAGAGAAATAACAGGAAGAAGCATTATCATCATTATGCATAGCTCTGTTCTCAAGATTTTTCAGTAGCTAAGTAAAAATATCTGTCATGATATGAAAATCCAGCAAAACAAGGAAACTGCAGATGTTCAGCAAAAAAAAGCATGGAATATTTTAATGTCTGCAGATGAAATTATTACAGTGTGTGAAGATGAAGTTCCGAAGTAATCAAGAAAATAATTACTGCAGGCCAAGCACCCCAAATGAATCCAGCAGCAATGTGTATTAAAGCAGACAGCATAAGTAACAACTGGAGCACACCAACCCAAAGGACTGTAATTAGCTCCATTTAGCCCAACTAATTGTAATTAGACTGCACATGAGTAAGAATTACAGTGAGCAGGATTAGGCTGCAAGTTTACTAAGGCTTTATTTTAACAATAATAACAGAATGGCTTAGGAGAATAGGAGAGTTGTTGTGATTCTGAGTTAGATGGGAAGTCCACTGCCTTAAAAAAAACTACCCCTGCACCAACTACTTGCAGAATAAAACTCTTCATTCCTCTGAAATTAAATTAAAAGCTAGAACCAATTTTGCCACCCTCTTCTCTTGTATGAATCTCATAAACAAACACCCAAATCAGTCTCATTTTAAAAAGGCTCAAACACTTGGAAATATAAGGTGTATTTCTGGGGTTTTTAAAACCTTTACTTGCTGCACCACAGGAAGTTTTTCCCCAAAAAGCTACTTGGCAAACCAGGAGGATCCCAAAAGTTGGGGAGTTTTTTCCCCTCGTTTTAATTTGTAAAAGAGAAGATATTAAAAAATACAAACACGGTGGTGCCGCTCAAAACTGCATTATAAATACTTTGTGACTGCACTTCTGAAGCTGCATAAGAAAACAGGCACTTCACTGGGGAGGAGAACAAAGTCAGCTGCACTTCAAACCAAATGAAGGCACAACCAGTACAGCTTATATTTGATCAGCACTCTCAGTGTTTCCATCCAGCAGCAGACAGTTTTGGTACTAATGCTATTCTTATCTCTGACATTCTCCTCTGAAAAGTCTGAAAGTCAGAATTAAAGTGGAAATGTTAATGAGCAGTGTCATTTATTGTGTAAGCCTCAAGGTTACCTTACTTTGGTACACTGTGGGATAGGAGTGTAACTGAATTTGCAATTACAGCTATGGCAATGTGTTTTTTCTAAGTGAACACACAGGAACAAAGATTCAGCTCCTCAGGTTTGCTCCCATGTAGCTAGGAATGAGCTAGAGGAGGGTGGAGAGACAGGTCATGTCTAGATACCACACTTCAGACACCTAATTTTCACTAAGTAAGTACTACCTCAGAGAGATATGGTATAAAGGTTACTTGAATTACTTGTCTGAAGCCTGACAGCATTCTCTGTATAATCTCTTAAGAATGTGCTAACTCACCCTGACCAAAGGCAGCACACCCAACACACCTGCAGGGAATCCTGACGACTGCACTTTCTAGATTAAAAAAATAGCATACAGGAAAATATTGTAATAACTTGTAACTTCTTCTAAAATTCAAGTGTTGGCACAAACTGTCAGCAAAAGTTTTCTCACTGTATCACTGTTATCATTTTAAGAAAAACATTCCAGTGGGAATCTTCCTCTGTTGTACTACCCAAGGTCTCTCTCCCCATGGATTTTGCTCTGCTGGAGTGATGCAAACCCTCACCCTGCCAAGTTCCCTTTGGTCAGGAGTCTCTTTAGGATTGGGATTGGTTTTTTTCTGCTCTCTTTTTCAGGAAATAACAGACTTCAACTGAGTGTCTGCTTTTCTTTTTCCCATCATGAACTGCTTGCAAATGTGTGCTTTGACACAGAAAGCCAGCACTAAAACAACACAGGCTAAACATAGTAAAGTCAACATCAGAAAGTGCCCATCTCTCAGCTAGGCTGGACTGCAAACCCATGGGAGTTGCCAGTCCATAGCCAGGGGTTGGTACTCGCCCCTGTGAGCTCTTCTGGGGACCACAAACCCACCCAACGCAGACCACTGGGGTTTCTTTGACAGAAGTCATTTCTGAGATGCCAGAGTGCTGGCACAGGAGTGGGACAGGCTGGAATCCACCCTAAGCTCCTGGCTGCAGGGACAAAATGAGCAGAGGGACTTTGAGCACTGGATGAGAACTGGGACAGTTTGGGACTCTACTGCATGTGCTGCAGGTGGCCTTGCTCATGCTCCTCACCTCACTCAGAGAACCTGTGCCCCAAAGGGACACAGGGGCGAATGGGAGGCTGTGTTATGGCTGAAAAGAGATATGTCAGAAATATGAGAAATGATGCACAAGTGTTCTGTTTGGGCACAGCTCTGTTCTGGGCTGGGACATCCTCTTTGAGCTCTCCAAGTCCTCCTGACTGACAGATCCACAGGACACCACAACCAGCACTCATGCCTCAGCTGGGTTAAAACCAACTACCAACAGCTTCCACTGCTGTGAAATGACTTTTTTTAAGCACTCTTCTTAAAACAAACAAACAATCCTAGCAATAATATTGCTAGGGATAAATGCATAGGTAATATGTGAGATTTAGCTTTGTCGATGGATAGGCAAATGGAACACTTTTTGTGCAGTGTAATGTTTAGGTCTTCTGTTCTGCTTGACTGCTATTTTTATGCTGGAATTAAACAAGACCTGACTGGCTGTATTATTTTTTCGTCTAACCAATCTGCTGATTAGTCTGATTAATTATACAATTATTCCTTCAGTATGACTAATAGTTGTGTCATCACTGTACAACTTGCAGTAGTGTTTAATTTCTTCTTAAAGAACATCAGTAAAATTATTGTACTTTAGGGAATTAGTACTTAGCCATCCTTTAAAAACTAATAAAATGAAGCCTGGAGATGGAAAATTAATTAAAATGGTCGACAGGCTCTATCTTAACGAGGCAGAGATATATTATCCCATACAGCAATGATCAACAACAACAACAATAAAATAAACTAACTGTGGTTCTACAAGTCTGAAATCAGATGTAGCACATCTGGGCTCAATCCAGATAAAATAGAATCAAGGTGACAATTGCTGGGAGGCAGGTGCTTACAAGCATACATGGTTTTTAAGTTGGCAAAATACCAGTTTCAGAGATGGGTATTTTCTTGGAAATGTACATACAGTAGATAATTATGGAGGTAATGTCATTAGGATTTATTTGGGTTTGGTTTTTTTTTTTTTTTTTGGTAACNTATATAATTATGGAGGTATTGTGGTTTAGATTGTTTTGGTTTTTGTTTTTTTTTTTTTTTTTTTTTTGGTAACAGGTTTACACTTCACTACTTTAATTTGCTTTGCAGAAATATGTAGAAAGTCTTCGGAACACTTTTACTTTGAAAATATCTTCAAGGCATTGCAGCACTAAGTGGCCTCTCAAACAAAAATGCTGGGTATTTAACAGGCTCATTGGCTTCAAATGTTGCGACCGTATTGGAGAGCTGCATTTTCAGCCATTCAAAGTATAATCATCCCTTTGTAAATGCATTGATATCACCTCTCTGAAACCGTCCTGTTGGACAGTCCTACAGTCATCACTGGTGGAAATTTTCCACTCTCTTCCACTCCACTGATCAAACTTTTTTTTCCCTAAGCTCCCTTCCCCAGTCCCAGATTGATTTTCTCATTAATGTTCCCCATGACCATCTTATAACCATTTCCCCGAGGGAGCACATGGAGAAGGTACAGCAAAAATGAGCCTTTATTCTTGTTCCAAAGCTCCATAAAGCATCTAAGGTGACTAAGATCTCCTTAGTGAAATGCACAGGGATCATGTTTTCCTTAGAGAAGCAGTCAAGTGATGGCAATCAACCTCATCCTTTCATGAAATACCCTCTGGTTGTTGGTCTGAAGTGTACCAGAGCGGGGACAGAAAAACTCTCTGCTTGCCAGAGGGAGTGATATTGGCCAACCTCAGAGCAATGGAAATTTTCTTCAAGATAAAGCCAAACCTCAAGCCAAAGTTACTACAGTTCGTGGACATCCTAACAAGTATGGACCTTGTTTGAAAAAAGCTGAACAGGGGTCATGATTCCTGGGAGAGAGCCAGGTGGAATCCATCATTTCCCAAGCCAAGTGTCCAGAGTCATGGTCCCTGCAGGAATTCAGGACAAGGACTGGAATTGCTCAGCATCCTACAGCTTCTGCCAAGGCAGAGATACAGAGCCCCATTCTGTTGTGACAGCTCAAGGGAAGTCCCTGTTGTGCTCCACAGGAATTCCACAGCTGATCTCAGAAGCTGGGTCATGGCTTTGCTTCTCAGTGCATTTGCTATTTTTGCAGAAGAATTGTTTTGCAGCTTACTGGCTCCTGACATCTTGTGTGTGACCCTCTGAACCTCTGAGGCCAGGTCCTCACAAGGTCCTCACCAGCTGGTAATGCTGCACCAGTTGTGTTCTGAGTCCTCTGGTCACAAGGTGAAACCTGTCTCCAATGCAGATTGTTTTATGTATCTGCCCAGGCATAAGACATCATCACATTTTACTTGCTTATAAATAACCTTCATTAGTACGAAGAAAAAGGCTGCAAAATGAATTGATGGCATGCACCAATGTGACACTCATCACTGCTTGAAAATCCTGCATAGGATAGATCTTTCACCACTGCTAATAACTTCAAAACCTTCCACATCCAGCAGCAAACATTTCTGCTTCTCTTACTTACGCTTTTCTCCATGAGAACCTGTGACACATTGTTCTGGGGGCTGATCTGCCAGGAGTTTTTCATGAAGAACCCAACGGCACTTGAGCATCTGTCAACAGTCAGGGGAAACTTCTTGAAAGTGCATCTTGCCATCCTGATATGCCCATCATAAATCTGGAATCCACAGATAGGGAATGTCCTATGAGATTTAAACACAAACACAGTCCTGTGTTAAAATCTTGGACAAATTCTGAGCCTTCTGACAGCATAGAAACACATTAACAAGTAGCTAAACCAAAACTGGGATCTGAAAACTCATCATATGTGAAACATGAAATTCTGCTGAAAATCCTCTGCAGGATGAGGCTCAAAAGCAAAAAAAAATTACTCATAATCTTGCCTAAAGCTTGTAAACTGGGGTAAAGCAGCTCAAAGCTCTTGTCCTCAGCCACCCAGGAGTTCAACACCACAAGAAAGACCCCAAGGGCTGTGTGGCAGCACTGCCATCAGGTTCCTTGTTCTGGGGCAGATGGGTTTCTCAGAAAAACATCATCATGACTGAAAAAGTGATAGCAATCAGACTTCCTGGAGGCATGTGTTTCCTTGGAAGCAAGTACTGAAAGGACAGATATCAGATGTTTTGTCATGCTCCTTTCCAGGAGTACATTGCTTAACAACATGATTAGAGTTTGTCTGAACTGCAAAGGAGTTTTTTTGCAATTTCAATTTAAAGAACAACACTGATAATAACTAAGGATAGCTCTGATTATTCTTGCTGTCCTATAGAGATCCCATTCCTGTTGTCACTTCTGGCTAAGTCACGTACAGCCAGGGCTGTGTAGGTGACATATCTAATGACTACTGCTTGTTACTTAGATTTATATATCTTGTGGAAGGTTTAATGATTGGTAAGCATCACCAAAAACATACATTAAAATAGAATTTAGGCTTAGGGAAGCACGATTTGCTGTGAGGGTGTGGGTAGGCACTGTGGTTGCTAGAGAAGAGGCTGTGCTGCTGAAAACAGAAAATAACATACAGCTATTCAAGAAGAAGGAAGATGCTATAATGAAAAATGGTTTCTCCTTTTTCAAACTGTCTGTGTTTGCCCAGCTATGCCCACAGAAGGGAGGGTGTCCTGTGTGGGGGAGCTGCACCATCACCTTGTTGCTGTGCTACTGAAGCACTACTCAAAAGCCATTTAGTGTATGCCAGATTCTCTAATCCATTCTCCACTGACTAGTAAATTAAGGAGAAAACTAAATCAAACACATTCAGTCAAGAATGGTCTCAAGCTGTTGGCCTGAAGAGTGAGTTTATTTGGATGCTTATTATTTCTGGCCTGAACAATAATTTAAACACCTGGTATAAATTACTCATTGGTAGTCACATTAATTCCTGAGGCTTTTCTTCTACCTTATGCTAACGCCAAGAAGAAATGGCAGAAGAATAACTCACTTGTTTCTGGGCAGTGTTCTGTATTCTCCATTTGCCCCTTTTCCCCAGTAGCTGTTTTGGCCTCCCTGGGAGCCAAAGTTGCTGCTTTCTCCAACAAAAATGGAGCGTGTAACCTCCAGGCTGGAGCCGTCGTCTGTCAGGGAAGTCCCGTCACTGCAAGCAAAGAAACACCATGTAAATATGCAGCACAGCACAACCAATTAACTAACACTTTTAACTACAGACAGTGTAGAATTTTTTCCTTGATTTGGAAAAATGTGCATGCACTGCTATAGCTGCCTGTTCTAAAGTATGTTTAGAAACCAGCAAGTTTGTGCCAAGGTAGCTTCGTGCTTGAGCATCAGGACCTCCCTTCCAGGACCTCCCGTTCAGCAGGAACTATTCAGCGATTACGACGTATTCCCCAGACATGCTGAGGCAAAGAGCATGAGAGGCTAAATTGCCTCTTGTGTTAATGACTGCCCAGGGAAAACTTGGTGTGGTCTGGGGGGAAAATGTGAGCTTTTCTCCTGTCTTGCACTGATGACCAGAGGAGGGTCTCAGCTTCCATTCTTGAGCATGTTACATTGAGGGGACAAAATGGGAAGAAGGTCCATTTTAAAAAATTACCTTGCCAGAGTGAGTCCAATTCCGTTGTCTGCAAACCTGGGACAGAGGAAACACAATGGTGTAAAGGATGAGGAATGTCTGCAGTGAATTTGGCCTACAGACCTATTTATGTCTGCTGTGAGAGGAATGAGGGGAGACCATTACAGTGACCTACCCCAAGCTGCAGAAAACTGTGTCGCTGCCCCTGGCACAGACCCCACAGTCATTCGTTTTAAAAGCAGTAAGACCATCAATCATGGCAGGAACTCGTGGCTTTTCAGGATCAGCATCTTGATGTGGGTGAAACCTGAAGCAAGGAGCTTAGTTAATGCAGCACCTGAGACACAGGAATCAACCTCCGAGGCAGTCATGCCCAGCAAAACTTGCTTGGCTTCCACATATTGGTGTGGTGGGTCTAAAGAGGTGATATGCCCTGAACCAGAGCCAGACTATCAGCTTGATTTCATTTCTGTGCTTTGGTACAAAGCAGAAAACAAGAAACATTCATAAGGATAAAATCTGGCCCCAGGGAAATAAGAGGTGATTTCTCACTAGATACCAGTGGGTCCACAGCTACTCCTTAATTTGTTTCAGTGTGATTTAGAGGCAAAAAACTTTTTTCCCAAGTCCCTTGAATCATTTGGTAGACGTTTGTACAAGGCCTATTGAAAATTCCTGTGTTGATGCTAGAAAATCAATTAGACACTTTCAAGAAAGTCATTCAGCAAAGATAACAGAGTAATTGGAGCTGCTCTCCTTGCTTGTACAGATCAGACACCCATATGCTTCTGTGTCTGCTGAAAGAGAAGCTGCCAAAAGCAGAAAACATTCTCCCTGGAAACTGGGTGCATCTCAATTACTCTCAGGCTATTTCTTGCCACACTGGCTGTTAATGGTAGATCTGGGCTGTGTTTGGAAAAAAAAATCACTATGCTTTTTCTGAGTCTACCCTCAGCTCCTGCTTCTTCCAGGTGCAGTACTAAGGCACGTGCCTCCCTGGTGCCCAAGGGGGTGACCCTGGCAGGGAAGTCTCACCAGGGACACACAGTCATCCCTTCCTTTCAGGTTATGGAAACATCATATCCATAGGGTATGATGGAGGAGAGAAAAAGCCAAGGCTCGTCCAGGAGCAGCAGCCGATTTCTCTCACAGCCTCCTCACGCAGACCCATTGGACTGCAGAGAGTGAGAAAATGGCCTTAATTTACCTGCTTCCACTCTGCAAAAGGAAACTCAGACATTTCAAAGCAGCTGACAAAAATCTTTGAGGCTACATATTTTCCTCATTAATGCTAGGCCAGTCTCAGCAGCCTCTCAGATCAGATGTAAGATATAAGTTCTTCTAAGCAATTAGTAATAAATGTTAGAGTTTACAAACCCACTAATGGACTAATGGAATCTGGATCCCCTTTCACATGCTTCACTGCTTAGTCCTCACAACCCCAAGTGCATGTGTGTCCTTTTTGGTCAGCAGTAACACAAACAATTCAGTGTATAGCTATGGAGTTTTTGCCTCTGCACATCAGAGAGAGCTTGTGTGTTTGTTTTTTTCAGATGCTCCAGCCATAATGAGGCATTAATGATCTGCTAAATGCAATGCAGAAGCCAAGAAGCAGTACAACTATCCAAAATACCGAGCCATGCAGCACGTGCTTACCTGGCATTATCGACAGTGAGATACTCCCTGGGATCTTCAGCGTTGGCTCTCATTGTCTTTACTCCTTTTCCAATAAACAAACCAGCCTGGAAATGCACACGACTCCAATTATTTTAACAGATCGCTCAACAGGGACCAAAGATCCCAGGTTTTATCAATGACTGTGGGCAGCCAGTGCGTGCAGGCTCAGGAGCCCTGCAGCCTGGGCTCCCTCTTCCCTCTCGGTGTCCCTTGGCACCCGCTGCAGCCAGGACAGAGCCTGCCCTGCCATGTGTTATCCATCAGCAGCTTGGGCTGTCTTCTGACCCAAAGCAAGGCTCTGAACTCCCACTCTCTCTCTCTCTCTCTGCCTTGCAGAAAGCAGTAAGGGACTCTGCCAAGCTCTTGATAACTTTTTGGAAAAAGAGTGTTGTTAAGAATTAAGACTTTAAATAACGAGTGACGAGTCCCCCGACAGTCAAAAGAGAACATGAGCTGTTGGAGCCAACTTACAGGCTTTGGGCTAGAGCAGCAGCTGCCATGGACCAGGATATAAAATACACAAAGCACGGAGAACAGAACCAATTTCAGTCTAGAATCCTAAGAAATTAGTTTAAAATGCTTTTTACTGCTTATAGGTTGTTTTCATGTCAACAGTATATTTGGGGCAAAGTGTTTTTCTTGGAATTACCCTTGAATTTTTGGTCTCATTTTCCAGAGGTGATGAGCAGGCCCTGGCACAAATGACTTTTGCTCATCCTTTTATATCCTGGCATCACTGTGGCCAACAGCAGTGCTGAGTGTCTTGCCTGTCTTTCCTTAAATCTGCCTTAGCAGCAGGTGTAGCTATGGCCTGGGCACATCCCCTCTAACAGAGCCACCCAACTGAAGCGCCTGGAATGGGACCTCCATTCTGCTCAGCACCCTTTTTAATATTTAGAATAAACATCACACCCAAAAGCTGATTGTGTCTTGATATAGTGCTAAAAAGATGTTTGTCAAAATACAAGACACCCACAATCCTCTGATCTCAGAGCAGCACACACAGTCAGCCCAATGCCATACCATATATTGATATATTGATAAAAATCATCCACATGCCTTGAAACTGGAGTGGACTCTGTTGTTGTAAAATACTCCCGGGGGCTATGTTCAGCCTGTCCCTCAGGATATCGCCCCTCAGACTGTCCAGTGGGGACCTGGTGGAAGATGTACAAAATCCCAACATCCTAAAAGACAAAAGGAGGTCTGAGAAATGGGGCACTGCAATTAATGCCCCAGGTCACACTGGGAATTCAGCTTTTCACACTGTGCTGGCCAGATTTCTAACCTGAGCCTGTCAAACCAGTGGGTCCTGGGGGACACACAACAGTCCATAATTCTTACACCTCCCAGCTTATCATTTGGCATGCATGGGAGGTCCCAGGGGCACAGACTCAGGGGGTTTAAAAATGCATTTATTGGGGGTGAAATTCAGGTGGTTTATTTGAAAACAGCCAAGTCTACTCAGGCATATAAAACACAGACATGTTTTGGGTAAACATAAGAGATAATAACAAGGAGAGAGCATGTACTTATATATAGAAATGTAAAATTTTATTGACCATTTAACTATTAACTACTAATAAAAATCAACATTTGCTAAGAGATATCACACACCATTTCCAGACACAATTATGAGAGAAATCAGTGGAGAAGTGTAGGCAAATCCTTGTCCTTAACAGAGACAAAGGGTGCAGGAATACATGCCCAAATTTTATGTCTAAATAAAAAGTTATTGCTCTTGACATCAATATTTGGGAAGTGGAGGCAAAGCATAGCATTAAATGGTTTTACCTGAGCACCAGCCGCTGCATTCCCTATTAAGTTGTTGTTTGGATTTGCAATCCAGAACGTGCTGACAGCCCTGAAAAATCAAAATCGAAATGATCCTAAGCAGTTACCAAACAGGAAGGGATACATTTTCATAGCACTGCACTGGACTTGAGCCACAATTCTGCTATTGACTTTAAAACTCCACACAACCTTTTAATGACACTCTTTAAGGAAAATAAACCATCTAGTAATGTCAGACATGGTCATTTATGGAGCCACATGCTGAACCTATTGTAAATTATTTGAGAACGTTAGCACAAAATCCATGCTCTGTTCAACTCAGCTGAAGGAAATCCAAGGAGTCTTTTTTTTACGTTAAGCAGCTTTGGAAAATGTCTGAAAAGTGAAACTTCTGGTCTGTTTTTGAAACTTCAGGGCCAATGGCAGGAATTAGGGGATTCTCTATGAATTTATGAAGCTCCTACATGAAAAACTAAACAAATGTCCTTGCAAGGTGCAGGTGGCCCCTTAAGGAGAAGATTAAGAAGATATAATTTTGATATTTGTCCCAGTAAGGAATTTTTCTTCAGAGGGAAGATCAGTAGTGGTACAAACAGAAGCCAGATATAGCTATGATAACATTGTCATCTGTTGTCTTAATTCACTGGATAACACCCTTTGCAAGTAAGGAATAAAGACCACATATAAAAACACTGTAAACCTTCTCTAGTGACTGTACCAATTAATTTAATCATTCTACACAGAAAATTTCATTAATTTTTTTATCCACCTTAACTGTTCCATAATCAGGAACCCACTAAAGAGGTGCAAAATAAATCTGTATTAACTGCACAAGCAACCTCAGCATTTCAGCAACAATAATTGCAATTAGTTCAGTTCAGTAAGCAGAGTTTGCCCCCTACATTCTTTACCAGAAAACATGAAATTTCCTTGCCTAAATTATACCAGGGCTGAAGAAAGTTGCATTTATCAGACAGATTTCATGAAGCCTTCAACATCCTACTTAGAAAAAATTGAAAGAGTTTCAGAAATTAGCAAAATGCTCTAACATATTTATGATTTAGAGAGCTGAAGAACTTCTCCTATCAAGACAGGCCAAGAGAGTCGAGGTTGTTCAGCCTGGAAAAGAGGAGGCTCTGGGGAGACTTTAGAACAATTTCCAGTACCTAAAGGAGATACAAGAAGGCTGGAGAGGGACTTTGGAAAAGGGCCTGGAGTAACAGGACAAGGGGGAATTGCTTTAAGCTGAAAGAGGGCAGTGTTAGAAGGGATAATGGGGAGGAATTCTTGTGAGAGTAGTGAGACACCCCATCCCTGGAAGTGTCCAAGGCCACATTGGATGGGGTTCTGGTCAACCTGGTCTAGTGGAAGGTGTGATCTTTATAGGTACTTTCAAATCCAAACCATTCTGTAATTCTATTCTATGATTCTCAGAAAACAGGAGGGCAGAAACAACCAGCAACAAATATTTCTTGCCTAGGACTCACACAGGTGTTAGCAGCTATCTTCACAAGAGAAACATGGTCAAGTAGCTGAGCTATTTTACAATGAGAAATGGTAGAATAAACTACAAATTTAATATATATATAAATATATATATATATTTTATATATTTATATATTTATGACCCAGGGTGTTACAGCCAGTGGTGTCTTTCACCTGGGGAAAAGCACACAGGCTGTGGTAGGAGCTGTAACCCATGTGCTTTGCTTGGCAAGAAATTCCCAAAACACCAATGGAGGGGTTTTCCCAGCCCTCTGCACAGCCTGAGGTGCCTCCCTCAGTCCCAGAGCTCAAACTACAGGCAGTGTGCATAACTGTGGACTGATCTTAAAATTGCTCTGAGGAAGATTACATGCATAACTAAAGGAAAATTGCAAAATACTGGGTTTAAAACTACACTCAGCTCTAAGAGAGAATATTTAATTCAGTGTCACGGTGCAAACGTCTACATAAAGATAAGTGAGTCTCGCATGATAAACCAACAAATCAGCGTGGTTAACCCAGAAATTTTTATGACAGTAACATTTCCAAAATTGAATAAGATATTCCTTAAAATGCACCATGTAAAGTAATTTATATTAAAGAGAATCCTGGTCTTTCTCCTCCATTCTCAGAAGGTCCAAGGCCACTTCTTTCCTGTAATGATCATCTTGGGTAGAGATGGTATTTTACTATTTCAGTCTATTTAATACTAATTGACATGCTCAGGGATATTGCATTAAACCCTAATTTGACCAAAAGGACTTAGCACGAGCCTCCTTTGATGTACAGTCTTTTGAAGATAAATTCAGAAATCTTTCTTTTAAATGTAAATACTAAATCAGGCTAGTTAAAATACCAGCTATTTGTTACTAAATCTTACTGAAACCTTAACTTTGTACTGAAATGATCCCTGTCAGCATTTATATTCCCTCTTCAGGCACACAGAATTCCTGTTGACGTCAGTTATGTCTGTACAAGACTGCAAGATTAACTAATATTAACCTACTTGGTTATTTTTGTATACAGAGGGATACTTGAAATAAATCTCTTTCATGGAATCATATCCTGTAATTTCCCCTTGATGGGCTGCAACTGTACATAACATCTGGAGTCACAAACAGAATAGTCCCCACAGGTATATCTCTGCTGGATTTCATTGTTTTCCTGGCAGTCACCCCTCAAACTTGTCTTCTGCTGCTCTTGTTTCTGCCTGAATGAGGTGTCCAAAAGAGAGTTAAAAATAAGGCACAACACAACCAGGTACCCTGGTTCCCACTGACAGAGTGTTGGGAATCCACTGGGACCCTGCAAACAGGTACAGCACCTCAGAGTGAGCCACAGGGAGGGTAACAGAGAACTGGACATGTCCCTCCCTGCCAGCTGAGTCCTGGAAATACAGAGAGGAAATGAACTTAGAGAAAAAATGCAAGTGACCCTGCCAGCCTGCTAGGATCAGTAAGTCTGGCTCCTTCCACCCTTCCAAACCATGGGCAGAAGCTGTGCTAAGGAGGCCATGCAAGAGCAGTTTTGGAAAGAAAACTGTGACAACAAACTGCTCATTGTTTTAAACAGCATTTCAATCTTAGAGTTTCATTCCTCTGCATTTAGCTGCAGTTTGGCTAATCTGTGCTTCAAATGGCTGCATGAAAAACCAGCCTTGTATCCAAAATGAGATTTTAGCTTTAATTAATGTGATTAGTCCCAGCTTCAGAATTGCATGGCAGCCCTGAAAAGTTACATACACAAAACTGTAGTGATTACACTCCTGACCAGGACTAATGGGATTTAAAGACCACTTACATTTGCACTGAAAGACAAGGGTCCATGCCACCAGAACAAAACCCCAATAACTGATCCATTCCAGCATATCCCTGATAGCAAACACAAGCCTGGAAAGGCACCACCGGCAGCACTGTCACAGTGACATTGACTGCATGTGCCAGCATGGAACGCTGCCCACAGCACAGGCTGCAGCCTTGCTGCTGTGTCCAACACCAGCTGATGAAGGTGCCTCTAAACACTGAATTATAGATAGTTCAGCAGCACAATAGATGTGACCTTTATGCACTGCAACATGAGACATGAAAGGCTCCAGCAGGCTGCACATGCCTGACGTGTGCCCCGGCTCAGAGCACAGCCCAGCCTCGGTCAGGACCCCAAGGTGCTGCTGCTGGCAGAGCAGCACACGCCTGGCACAGAGCAGCAGATGGAGAAGGGAGAGCAGACAGCTCTGCATGACCTGTACACAGCTGAGCACAAACCACTCTGGCGATGTACTTCTAAAATTACATCCTCTAAAACCTCAGCATGGGACGGGGGAAACCTCCTCCCTGGTTTACTCTGCCTCAAGGGCTGGAATTTCATCATCTGGTGCTGAAGCAGGTACCTGTCTGTTACTGAACTGCCTTGCTCTGATACACATGCTGTTCTCTGGAACTGCAAATTATTTTAATTTATTTTAAAGCAAGGCTCTTTATTACACTTTAATTACTCTTGATCTTAATGACTATATATCAAACCCACACAATTCTTTCAAAGAATCACATATTTAATCTTTACTATAAAATCTACTCACCAATTCGTGTACTCAAAGCCCTCAGCTGTCACGTGGGGGGGGGGGCTGGATCTCATACTTGATTTCTTAATTGCACAACTATTGCATACCACAAATCCAGACAAACCTTTGACTATCTCCCTTCTGATAAAGAGCAAGGCCATACACCATTCTTCTAAGGACCATTATTAGCATAAAGCTTAAATTTTCATTCCAGACACATTACTTCAATTCCAGAGGGGAAGAAAGTTAAACCACATCCACACATAGTGGACAAGTGTCCTGTCAACCTAAGGGCTCTGCACACAGAATCAGAGCAAATCATGAATATGAGAGAACAATCAATAATTGTGAGTGATCTGGGCAATATAAATCAAGTTTAGGACACATGAAGAGTGTTCCAGAGTTGTACATGTCCAATATTGCATTTCCATGAACATATTCTTTCTGGAATACCCTTCACACACAGAGCACCTCTGTGTTGTGTCTTACACAGCTTTATGTCCAGGATTGAGAAAAAGTTGTCAGGGAAAACACAGGAGTTCAAGAATAAATCAGGGAGTGTCTCTGGCTGAGCACACACTCAGTGAATGAGGAAATGCCAACAGACACCCAAACACTGCTCAGGGTCGTGCCAGAGCACACAGCAACTGGACATGTCGGGACTGGAGCAGGAATCTCTCTTTTCCTGCTGAGTATGGCTTTGATTAAGATCTTTTCTCCCTTTTTTAATTTCTTCTTCACAATGCCCTTGTGAGGATCTAGGTCAAAACCACGTTCCTGAGGACTTTTCTGGCACTGAAGAGACCATTTGGGGCTGTCCTGCTCATATTTCATTCCCTTTGTCATGTGAACATTTTGGGATATATTTCACATTGCCCTGACTTGAACAACCCCTGTCTTTTTTATCTCCATTGCAAATTAAAGGTCCATTGCTTCAGTCAGCTCCATTTAAACTCCACTGCTTTAATTCTAAGTGAAAGTTCCCACTATCACAAACTGTCCAGAATTACCATGGCAAAGATTTCACTATATCTGATCACACTGTATCTGATTTGATGATATTAATTAGGCTATGCTGAGAATCTGACAGTTTCAAAGAGCTGCATTACCAGAGGAACAGTCTTAACTCCCATACTAAGCAAATGAAGTTGAGAAGTCCAAATGTTTTTTGGTGAAAAGTTGTCTTATTTCAATATTCTGCAGAAATACCTCTTGTTATTTAGCACTGGCTAAGCAAAGAACTGAATTTGTTACTATTAAAATTTGTCTCCTACCAGAAGGCTGAGTTCCATGCATGGCAACACACCTGGAGAAGCAGTGGTGGACAGCCGGGTTATCGAGGCACATTGGGCATTCATATCCTCCTCTCTCATCCACATCCTCAGCCAGGTGCAAATGCACAGGGTAACTGCCCAAGATTTGCTGCCCTACATTTTTTAATTCCACTCCTGGCATGTGAACAGAACTAAAATTCCTTAGGATCTGTTGAGACAAATGTAGATGTAGGTAAGGCATTACAATAGAAACACACACAAAAAGAAAAACAGGTTTGTGCTTTTTCTCTCTCATTAGGCAATAATTTTGCAGAGTAAAACATGGTCTGATCCCAGGAGGAAGTGTGAGCTCCCTGTTCCCACCCACAGCAGCTCAGAACCTGCACACCTACAGGCACAGGGCTGCCAAGGAGCAGCTGCCAAACAGCATGAGCAGAGTTTAGCAATAGCAGTGACAGACACGGCACTCCTGCCAACTACAGAAAGGGGGAGCGTTTGCCACCAGGCTCTATTTCCTGGCAGCTTTTACTGTCAAGTGATTTCAGCCCAGACCTGCACAGCTCCCCAGTTTCCACCGCAAGAGCAAGACTCTGCTCCTCCACCCAGAACATGTGGGGCAACCAAGAGGAGGCAAAGCCCAGCAGAGTGAGACCCAGCACCTCTCTGAACCAGGAAGGGAGCAGGTTTGCTCTGCAGGTTTGTTCAGTGCCATCTCATGAACTAACTTCACACTGACACGACTGACAGCAATGCTGCTAAAGAATCCCCTCAAAGGGTATCTCCTAGAAGGACACGTTCTCACAGACATGGTGAAGAAAATGTCACTAACTCATTGCAAACCTAGTGCTGCAAAACAGACCAACAAATTTCCCCCTTCTTCAGAGAAAAATATACTTTTTCCCACACACACCATGGTAGTTTGATGCTTTATGTCACTTGTTTACAAACCAGGAAAGGAACTATCTGAAACCACCTACAAGCATATGCATTAAAAATTACTCACTTTAATGTGTCTTCCAAATGTATCAAAAGAGAAAAACTGGCATTGATTTTGTCCATAACAGAAGTCTTCCACTTCTCCTTTAATAAGTATATTTCTAGTCAGAAGACCAACCTTCGTCCTCATATCAACACCATCTATGACTTCTCCAATGTGAAGATAAAGTGGGCTGCCTGTGGAAACCAGAAACCTTTTATTCAGGGTGAACACAACATCTTTATTACTGCATTGTTCTGAGCAAGTGCACTCCTTTCTTGTAAGTAATCGCCAAGTCTGGGAATGTGCCTAGCTGTTAGTAACTGATCCCAGAGGAGATCAGAACTTCCTGTGGTTGCTACAAGGGACTGCTGCCTCTGCTCAAACTTTCAAGTCCCAAAATAATAGTAAAGCCTTCAGTTCTCATATGTGCCCATATGTTTATGGGACAAAAACTAGTTAAAAAGACAAGTGAATGTAGAATGTAGAAGGAAAGGCAATGTAAACATTTACCACAAATGAGTAGCTTGATAAAAATATTTCATACCATCAACTTTCACTTGATTAATTTTACATTCAGGACAAGGAAGGAGATTAAATTCTTCAGCCTGATGCATAGAATAATCTGTACTGGCAATGACGATATGGTCACCAGGTAACCAACTTGTAACCTCAACCACCAGATGAAGAATTATTCCTTTGGACATTTCCACTTTAAATCCATTATGAGGCACTCCTGAAAAATGAAGCAATCAATTAGTTTGATAGTTGCACATGACAGAATCATGCAGTTAGATGTAGAGCATACTGATTTAATTTTGATCTAGATAACCCTGTGCATGATAGAAGTGCTCTAGCCATTAAATATGTCAGTGCCATCTCTTTGTAGGCAGTTGCTTTGCAAGAGTACTGCCGTTGCCTTGGTCAATATCCACGTGAGCCAAAGCACAGTATGATTATCATTGCACTCCTCAGACTCACAGAAGCCAGGAAAAGCAGTGCAAAGCAGCAGAAGACAAGAAGAAGAAGGGGAGAGTGAACCTTTTACCCATCCACTGAGAGCAGTCACAGTAAAACAGGTGCTGTTGTATGTGAGGAAATCTCTTTGGGCTATGGCTAACCCTGTAGTTCTATTCCCGTTGTACTCCCGCTTATCTTCTGCTGTGGAAAGCTGATTCCCTCCGAGGATCCCTACCAGAGCCCAGGGCTGCCTGAAGGAGAACAGGAAGAGGCAAACCAATGACATTCTGAACCCTCCGTCCAGCAGAGGTCTTGGGCAGGAGGGAGCGCGCAGCCCTCCTTGTACTCCTTCTGGCAAGGGTTGCCCGCAGCATCCCCCCTGGTACCCACTGCATCCCTCCCCGGGTACCCACTGCATCCCTGCCCGAGGTACCCACTGCATCCCTGCCCGGGGTACCCACTGCATCCCTGCCCGGGGTACCCACTGCATCCCTGCCCGGGGTACCCACTGCATCCCTGCCCGAGGTACCCACTGCATCCCTGCCCGGGGTACCCATTGCATCCCTGCCCTGGTACCCACTGCATCCCTGCCCTGGTGCCCACTGCATCCCTGCCCGGGTACCCACTGCATCCCTTTC
>VZRZ01004237.1:125461-152145 GCA_013398175.1 Climacteris rufus | reverse complement strand
ACTATCACTTCTCCCAAAAAATATATTTACAAAAAAAAAAAAAAAAAAAAAAAAAAAAAAAGCCTTGGTTCCTGAAGCTTGAACCTGTCTTTAAACTCTCAAATTAGGCAGATTCAGCTAAAGGAAAATGATCTGTTCTATGTACTGATTGTTTAAGTTCAAACAATGAAATTGAAAAATGTGGGAGAAGAACATTACACAGGGATATTTAACTGCAAAGCACAGAAATCACACAGGATTTTACTTTATGTAACCAGCCCCTTTGCCAGCTGTGACTGCAAAGTGGTCTTAGAGTAGTTTTCTTCCTTTTGTTCAACTACTCTTAGCAGACCAGTATAGCTTGAGACCACAGGAAAATGGGTTCTGAGGGAAGGGAAGAGTGACAAAGGCACCTTCCCCACTGAAGAGGTCAGGCCAGAAAACCCCAATTATGAAGCACACTGGTAGCACATGAACTTCCAAGCAGTGAGCAGCAGCTTTTTCTGACTCTCCTCAAACAGGCTCCAGCTTTTATTTCCAGAGAGCCATTTCATGCTGGGAGTTACCAACGACCCCAAATCTGTACACAGACACCACGTGCTAACGAACTCTCAGCTTCCTACCAGCTCCACTTCCATCAACACATGGAGGAATTGGCTCAGGACATTATGTGGAGTATAGGATGAAGTGGGTGGAAAAATGAGTGTTGGTAATAATCAGTTTGAGAAAAGGACAAATCTATTCCTTCATGCTAGCTAGTAAAAGGTGTTTGGATTTTCCTGCTCCTGAAGAACAAGAAGGCATACAATTTTGGCAAGACTACTGATTTTACAAAGTCATCAAGATGGCTTAAAATTAATTAAAAATTCAGATGCCAGCATACACTGACTTAAAAACAGATTCAAAGAAGCTTTATGAAAATATAAAGTTAACTAAAAAGTAGGATGGAATCTGAAGCACTAAGCCTCACACACACAAACCTCAGCATTTAGTATTCCAGAGAACTGCCATTGGTATTCCTGTGCACAGCTGAGTATAAACACATTTCTGTCTCTGTCTCAATACCTCTCAAAAAAAAAAAAATCCCAGGTTTCATGCCATTTAAGGTGCTATTTAAAATTAAAATGCAGCCTATTTCACTCTTCCTGTCTGGAACTTGGGTTGTGTGCAACTACGCTGAATTAAAAAAAAAAATCCCAACATATAAGAGGCATCAGAATAATGCAGGATTTGTTTTTCCCCATAATTTTAGTCCAAAATTAATATCATAGCCAAATGTAAATGCTTCATAATCAACATGCTATATAAACTGAAGTTTTAAGCCCCTGAAAGGTCTGATGTGACAGACCTATCAGATACATTCAGTTACAGAGATGTTTATGCATATTTCTGGTGGCTAGACACTAAGTACTCATTTATTGTAGGAAACCCCTTTCACTTCAGTATTCATACAATGAAACAATTTTTTTCACATATATTCACAGACCATTAAGCCAGATAATATTTATATTTTGCAGAAAACTGGAAGGTGTCCCGTTGCCAACTCAGCAACTCATAAGGCAGTATTTAAACTGCACATTAGCCTTACTTAGTATTCCCAGCCACACAGCTCTGCAGCTAGAAAAATCTACAGAGACCAAATTCTCATGGAGTCCCAACACAAAATGCACATAATAGCAACTCACTGTAGGTGCACACAGAACTATTTTGTTTCCCACTGTGAAGACAGACAGTTGAGCTGCACACATTCATAAAGTGCACTGCTGTTTATTTTCACTGCTCCCAGTACCAGGGAAGTCAGACTGACAGCAATGAACAGCTCAGTAGGGCAAGAACAAAATACTCAAGTGCTACAGTACATCTGTTGTCACTGTTCCCCCTCCCACTTTTTCTTTTTAAAACTGTCATTTGATTTGGCTGGTAACAGCTAATCACTGTTACTTCTGTAATCAGAGCTATTTTTAAGGCTTTGTTTTCTCCTCTCTCACAGAAGCATTTGTAAATACTGGATTTCAGGTTCTAAAATGATGAATGAGTTGGAGTGTGCTTCACAGTCTGTCTGCACCTCCAACAAGTTAATTAATTAATTAATAACCTCCTTGGAAGGATTCTAAACATGGGGACTGTGAGAGCCACTATTACTTCATCACCATTCCTTCTAGCTGTTCTGGCATACAGATTTATACCTACGGGCTCCCACAACTTCTAATTGTAATCTGTTGTAACCAAAATAAAACAAACATAAGAAATCAAACAAATATTCCTTACTGTACTTATCACAAGCATGACCTTCTGAAGCAAAGCCAAGCTTTGCCAAGACCTCAGGGAGTGTCTGTTTTGTCTTGTGCCTTCCATGGACCACTAAGCTTTTTATCTGTGCCTCCCACTGCACTGCCCAGGTCTGTAGGCCCTGCTATAGGGAGACTGGCTTCTCCTCTCCTGTTCTCCCATAACTGAAACTGGGTCAAATGAGAACTTCTAAAAGATTCCTAGAATATCTGCTGTTCCTGGGGCCTCTACTATTCCCAAATATTTGGATAGTCTACGTCTGTTGCAATTGCTTTTCCAGTGAAAACTAGGCTATAAAAGCAAATATTTGATATTGAAATCAGTTGTATATCGTTTTCTGTATGTAAAATAATCTAGAGCTTCTCAAAACAAGCTTAAAATCTTATAAAAGATGGGACAGGGCCTTTGTTTTTGTCACAAACATCAGGATCCTACAAGACCTCCACCAGGGAGGAACAAATACAAGTCTACTTACACACCTCATCCCTTTTAAACACCTAAAGAGCATGCTGAGTATAGACCAATCCTCTTTGGAGCATTGACACCTACCTTGGGAAAGCATCAAAGCAATAGGTTTTCCTGGTGTCAGGAAAAGCCACCCGTAATCCAGACATCAGGGGAGAATGAAGGATCACTGCTGCACACTCGTACCGAGATGCCAGGTCTACTGTAGGGACAGTACCAATGCTCTGACCATACAAGATAATGTTCTCAGGACTCACACCATACCTGCAGAGAAAAGAAAGATCCCTTTAAAAAAAAAGAAGCCAAAACACAACACATTTCACACCACAGAAGCAAAAACCAAACCAAACAAACAAAAGCAGAGTGGGATAAAACCCAGGGCATCCCTTCTATCCTTCGTTGCTCTTTAAAATCTATTCCTAGGAGACATGAGCTTACAAGTTAAAATTTTAAAACTGTCCAGTAAAGTAAATAATATAAACATTACACAGGCTGAAGAGAGCTATCCTCAAAAAAGGAATGGCAGTTTGGTGATTAATCTTTACCTACTCCAGGAACAGCTCTTGTCTTTCACTCCACAGCAAAGCAAATTAGGAACTAGATTTCCCCCCTACTCAGAGCCACTCCCAGGAATTTCAGCTGAATGTCCCAGGGGGTAACAGCCTTTCCACCATCAAACAAGACAGTAACTCCTCTACCTACCTGTCATTCCATGCAGTTGGAAGGAAAAGACTAAACTGCCTTGTTAGTGTAGCTGAAGACAGCAAAGACCATAGGTTTGTTCATTTTTCCAGTTTCTGATCAGTGTAACTTATTTGTAATTTTTCTTTTCCAGTTTAAAATGCATCAAGTTTATAATGCATCAAGTTTATTTCGTAACTAAAATGATACATAATTCCATAAAATTCAGGGTTCATAGGGAGTCCTGGATGGCTCCCTGATATTCCCATCCTGTCTATAAAACTGTCCTAGCCTGTGTGCTGCTTCACACTGCAAAAAAGCTGAGCATGAGACTAATTCAGCTTTCACTTAACATATGCAAAATAGAAAAGAATTTGGAAGGGACACAGGAGGAGGTGACAGAGGATAGCAAAAAAGTGAAGAATATTTGGCCACCACAACTTGTTAGGAAAGCTGTAAATCAAAGCTGTTACTCACTTATAAAATATTTACCCAGAAGATTTCTCTCTGTAACTCCACCTCCCATTGCAAGCTGTATAAAGAATAACTGAATGCAGGAGAGAACACATTTCTAGTAGAAAATTATTTGTCCAAAACACATCTTTTTGCCAGTCTACACTGTCTACAATCCTGTGGTCACTGCTATGACAGTGAAAATCAAACCCAACAGTTTCAGCTGTACCCCATGTACACCTGAAAGGTTTCAATTTCCTTGCAAAGCTGCTTGTGAGGCATACAGCAGGCCTGGAAAGTAGTCGACTTTCAAGAAGCTAAATGATTTGCTATGTGCAAAACAGAAAATTACAATGGAAGAAAAATCAATTAATAATTTAAATTACAATAGAAGAATAATCCAGTACTAATCGTCCAATTACAGGCTGTCAAGATTGCCTCATTTTATGATGAAATATAACTACACTGGATTGTAGGCTCTGCAAAACTGAAATTTTCTTATTATTTTTATACTGCTGAGCATAAGGGTGCTTTTGGCACCTACTCTAATATGAATAAGCAACTGTATAAAAATATCTCTCTGGAGTAAAATTTTATCCTCTTGGTAACCAAGCAGCAGCTCACACTGGTGGTCTATTGCCACAGCCACAGCCTGATGTTTTTGAAGAGATGTTGTGAAGCTCTTCTAGCAGATTTTTTCCTCCCTTAGTGTTAGATATAGTCCAGCACACAGCAGAGCCTGGATGACTCAGTTAACAGCATCTTGGAACAAAGTCTTGTCCAGACAGACTTCATTCCAGCTGCTGGGTGGGTAGGGCAGGAGGCACACACTCCAAAGGCAGCACATGCATCCAATCTATCTACCAGCTGGTGCATCGTATTAAAGACATCAGGGAATGCATCAGCATCAGGGAATACATGAAAACAGGACTGGAACAAGGTCATCTACATGGCACTTCAGTGGATAAGGAATGATATTAATGCTGGTAGGTTTTGCAATACCATCCTGAACTGCAGTATCATGACAAATGTGGAGTTGTAAAACAAGCAGAATATGGAAACAGATGTCTGAATGATAATCACAGGATAACAGGACAGCACAGGCTGGCAAGAGAATTCAACACATACAATTGCCTTAATATGGCAATTTTCTTCAACACTGATCCGCTTTAGATTCAGTCCTTTTAACATTATTGTGTTTCTGAAAACAGCTCATATTGTAAGTGGAGTACTTTGCTGCTGTGGCAATAGCTCTAGAGAAAAAACCTCAATTTCATAAAATGCCAGTTAAAGTCAGATACAGTCCACTGCATCATTAAAAAGCTCAGAGATATGTCTAAACTTAAAGCAGCCCTTCCTCACTAAATAAATAACTATTCACTATTCAACTCCACAGAACAGCAATGTGACGATTTTGGCAAAATGAATAATTGTAAAAGGGTATTAGGATGCCGAGTTGGTGCACTCTTAGCCTATCAGTAGAGCAAATGTCTTTTCTACTTTACATTCCTACTGACTGACAACTAAAGACATCTCTGTGACTGCCTTATTTAGGGACAGTCCAGCTTTCCAAGACAGAAGAGCTACTGTAATAGATTTATCCTTTTAAGCCCTTTACCATTAGGTCATCCCTCAGCAAGTGAAACGTCGAGCTTACGGCAAACATCAGCGGGAACAGCTACATGTAATATTTATTTCCTGCGAGGCCAAAGGACACAGGACAACTCACAGCGAAGGCCGTGAATAATTGATCTGGGCAAGGTCCTCAGAGCTGAGGGCGAGGCCGTGGTTCCGGGATCCTCTGCGCCCTCACAAACCTGCCCGCTGGTGACTCAGCAAGCGCCGTGCAGGGCGGCACAAACCCACCTCGGGGGTTTATCTTTAAATCACAATATCCTCAAAGCAAAGGCCGGGTCCCTCCCTCACGCTCTGCAAACTTCCTTGTGTTAGATTCTTGCACAACACCAACAGTGAGACAGAAAGTGAAAGAGAAGAGAGGAAGAGCAGACACAGGTAAGAAGGCTGCAATGAAAGGGAAACTGACACAGAAGAAGGGAAAGAATATGGTAGAAATAGACCAAAAACACTCTGGAAAATGAGGAATCTGTTACAATCTGCCCTCCTATTAAGGAATAAAGTCTTTCCACCAGCTAAACAGCAGCTCCTAAAAATAACTTCCTTGAAACACACAAGCTTCGGTCTCTGTGGAAACAGAGCTCCATCCGACAGAGCAGGAGAGCCAAGTTAAATTTCTGGATATACTTGGGCACTTCTCCTGCAGAGCCCATCAGAGAGTTCTAAACCAGCAGTGCAACACTGCAAGGTGGAAACCAGCCTTCAGCAAAGCCAAGGCAGGAAACAGTTACCACGGGCATACACAAAACACTGATTTCACAAAGCAGGGGAAAAGAGAAAAAAGAGCAGGCATGCTTTTTTCCCTGAGGGAACTCCATTACTGAGAAGTGCAGCTACTGCTGTGTAAATGATGCAAGCATCTCTGCTGCCCCTTACCCACAAACACTTACAGGCAGCAAAGCTCAAAGCTCTCCAGCCTATTCCACTCTCAATAAGCCCCAAGTACACTGTGTGGCTTACAGATCACATTTATGTATGCAGAAAAACCCCCAGCAACCTTCACAAGCAGTACAGCTGTCTGTACCTACAACTTCAGGCCAGGTCTAGCTGAGGCCACAAAACACTCCATAGTTAATAATAGCAGTAGTTTGGGGTTCTTTTCCCCTGTGTTACTGCCTTAATTTATACAAATTAGGTTTATCAGCAATTCTGGTCTCTCCATGACAGCATGGACTACGTGCACAGAAGCTGGTTATTAAGAATCCACACCCCAGACTCTTCTGCTTGCTCCTGCACAGAGTAGTAAGAGACCTCAGACACAGCAGATCAGTGGGATACAGGAGACTGGGAATATTGCTGACAGCAATATATTATAAATATACAGCAAAGGAGGATGAGACAGCTACTTCTAGTTCACCTGCTTGGCTGTATGGCTGTGGCTTGGGCTGTGCCCCTCCTCAGTTTCCTCATACAACACTGATGATGGCATCAACTGCCACTGCAAAGTACTTCATACTTTCTGGCTGACAGCACTATGAACAAACAGTGTATTACCTCAAAGCATCTTTAATTATGAGCATAAGATACTGAATCCCTCCTCCCTCCAGGGCTCCAGCTTTGAGCCATGGAGCTGGAAAGTTTACCCTTGCTATTTTGACTCTGTCCTGGCTCAGCGAGAGCGGGGAGAACGCTGCTGTGGGGACTCCAGACGTGTCACACAACTGAAGCCCTGCAATGTTCAGGGCCAGAGCCACAGCATCTGTGCCAATCCTCACAGGTGCCAAACACATTCATTAATGAGGCCAGTCCTTTTTCAGGATTACTGAACCCATGAAGTTAACCTCACCTTCTCTTTTCAGTTTGAGTTTTTACTGTATCTGCTGTCCCATTATCCCTTACCTGAACTGGAAAGCATACAGAGCAGCATGTATACAGCAATAGCAACAAATTAGTTTTCAAGAACAGCCACAGAAACTGTCTAGGCAGAGTATTTTCATGGCACAAACCCCATTCCAAAATGCTGTTGAGACCTAGTGTTCAACTGCTACTAAACTAAGGCAGTGACTGGCACACAAGTTCTTCCTTACAACACATAAAATACATACATTTACAAGGCCAGGAAAAGGAGGTAACCAGCTCCTACATTCTCACAAGGGGACTGAGTTCAAAACTGGGCACTCCCCTCTCCAGCAAACACCAATGAAATAATTAATTTTCAAGACACAAAGAAAATCCAGCACACATCAGGAACAATACAAATCATGCCACATTTGGAGGAAATAGTGACTTCTGGAGCACCTTTACTAGAAAATATATGTGCTCAACACTTCATAATCTATTCAAGTATTTTTCTTTCTGTTTATACAAACCCATTTGTCACAATATACCATTTATCTCCTTTTAAAATGCATTATCTCTAAATTTAATAATCCAGAGAAATTTAGATCACTTTTTTAAGAACAACAGATAGATCATTCTCTAGCATCATTATACACTTCCTTAAGAGATCCATGTACATTTTCAGAAATAGGGGGCTATTTAATCCAGTATGAATCTAAAAATCTAACTTGGGGGTAGAAAAACAAAAATCCTCAATTAAGTAAAAGTCACATAGGTAGACTGCATATCTTGAGTATGATTTTATGTTGTGTGACTTTTACATTAAAAGAAATCAACATTAGCAACTCATCAATAAAGATTATTGCAAGAAATTTACAATATTGGAACAAAACACTGAATTTTGCATTGTGCTTCAGCAAGTACCATTCCAGCACGTCAGCCAAAATGCCACAGAAATTACAGCAGATTTTCAGCCTAAGTACCAACATTAAATTGAGAAGAAGGCATTAGATTAAGGATTTTTGAAGTTAACTATGGCAACTGCCAAATGAGAAAAATCAGATTTCGAGATTCACAGGAAACCCTGGCACACAGCAAGTGTCCTTGTGCTAGTTTCTCCAGTTTCCCTGAATTCACACAAACATAGGTCTAAAATTCTTCTTCACTGTTTTACTGACATTGACTCTTTAAATTATGTCTTCCTCCTCATCTACCTCCTTCCTGTCCAGGTCCACAAGTACTGTGCAATTCGAGTTCAGGTACTCCACACTCTCTTTGACTTCACATTTTCATGGTGCTAAGAGTCCAAAATAAGTTGTATTCTGGCTAATGAAGCTGCAAAAAAGAGACACAATTTTTTTTGGCATATGTCCCAATGCATTGTCACAGGAGCACACAAGTAATTCCACAAATGTGTTCACACTCAAAATAATTTAAATGGCTGACAGAGAAATTTAATCAAGCAATCTGCCACAGTTTTATATCACTATTATTTTTACTACCACAGCAGAGAGTCATTAGATTATGCTATGGAGAAATCCCAGTGCAAACCAATCTAAGCTAACTAATACTGCAGTTATAGAATGAACCTATGATTCTTGAAAATGCCCTCTTAAAGGTAATTTTGGAAGTTATTAGCAAATATCACACTACTACAAGCTTGCTGGACTGTGTGTCAGTAACACTAATCCAGTGATGTACCAGCTCTTCTTTTCACATCAATGGATCAGGTGGAAGCAACTTCCAGGCACTTCTGAGGATGAGCATTTGCACTGCAGTAAATTAATTATACTGAAGCAGAAATCACTGCAACTGGTTCTTGATTACTGTCCAGTGACAACCAGTGATCTGTTATCAAACATTGAGAACCGTGCTCAAAGTGCAACCAAGTCCTAACAAGGATATTGAGTATCACTGGAGAGCTCAAGCATCCATGACAAAAGCAGGGATCTACACACTGCTGAATAGCAAAGCCACAGTGAGTTTGCCCTGAACAACCAGGGTAGGTGAAGGTAAATGGTATTTCATGGCATTCCCTAGTACAAACTGTAATGAGATTACATTTTAAATTAACTGAATTACGCTAATCTGCACTGAGTAGCTTTGGGGTGACAGTTGGATGACTTTTTAAATAAAATCCAAATAATACTAAATCAGCTAAAAAATTGCTCCTTTTCCAAATACAGCCTTAAATTACCTTTTGTTCATTTGCCTCAAACATAGGCTCCTGAACATGTAATATTTCAAAGTGGGAAACATCTTCCCTAACTAAAGTTAAACTTCTCAGGACTCAGAGCAAAACCAAGTGCTCTTGAACAGTAAATCTACTTCCCTCCTTTCCCCGCTCCAGCTTCACCATCACAAGGAAGTTCCTTTTCCCCCAGGCAAAAAATAGGCAATTTGTGCTTGCAGATCTACTTGTTATGCTTTTAAGGAACTAAAAAGTAAAACCTCCCTTGTTTTCTCTTGTACTGAGAACTACACTGTATTTATAACATGACTTTTCACCACCACAATAACCCAGGATACTGATTTTGTTGTTTGGTTTATGATACATTGCTCATTTGTCTACCACATGAACTAGCAGTTTTATGTATAAACAACAAACAGATTTGGAACAGTTGCTTCTGCCTGATTGAGGATTTGTTGGGGTTTTTTTGATTGCTTGCTTGGGGTTTTTTTTCCCTCGATAGCAGGGAAGCAGGAAACAGAGTTTTCATTAAATGTGCAGTGAAATTTAAGCAGGAACTTGTGCCAAGGGCATGCTGATGTAATAGAATAACTTAGCCCCTACAATCATTAATTCTTTTATATTGAGTGAAAGCAAGGAGGCCACCAACAAGCAAAAAAAGGCTCCTGTAAAACATCCAAGAAAAACAAGCAATGATGTGGCTGAGCCATCTGTCTGAATTCCTACATTTACCATTCCACTACTTTATGATAAAAGGTAAATAACACTCCAAAACTCAGTGCACATTCATTCAATGAGAGGGAGTGAGGACCTTCCTAAATTAATTCCTAAATTAACCCCTCTAAATTTTCATTTTATTTCTCTAATCTCAGATGCAAATACAAACCAAACCCATTGTAAGATGAAATATAAGAAAATAGAGGAAATAGGACCCAAACATATGGATATATTCAAACATAATTCCTACTGCCCCCACCTTTCTTTGCTTTAGCACTCTTGAAAATCAACTGGAGTTCTGCAGCCAGCACTGGCACAAGATTATAGCTCTGAACAAACACAGGAGCTCTCTACTCTTCATAGTTTCCTGCTTCTCCCAAAGTGCTTTCTTAGAGCAATCGTGATTCACTCCATTTAGTCCCAAGACACAACAGGTAGATGGCATATAAAATGAATTTTTCACTCCAGTTATTTTAAAAATAGAGCACTGGAGTTAACTTTAACAGAGTATTTCACATTTAATTAAGATGCTCTGTAGCAAACAAACCTGGAATACAGAAGACTGGAAACTTTTGCCGGCCACTAAGAACTATCTTCATGACCACAGCATCAATAATTCACAAAAACTCAGGCAGCTACGTTCTATTATATACTCTTTACTGTAACCAGTGTACAAAACCTATACAGTCATTCTCTGAGGTACATTTAAATAAGCTGAGACAGCAGAGAAAATTCTGTTACTTTCACAATAAGCTCAGTCTATAGTATCTTCTGAAGCGAGGGATTCATTATATTCACCCCCAGGTTCTATCTCATCTCTGTCCTGCTGGGGTATTTTTTACTTCAGCTGCATACATCATAACCTATGCTCTATAATACAGCAGAGCCAAGATAGATGAGTGTACTCCTCACCACACTTAATGTGACATTAAGACTTCAACCATCCTTTTACTGTTGCAAAAAGCCTCCACTCAAAAGCTGAAAAATAAAGTACACTACTCCCTAAAATTGTGCTCCTAATAAGGGTTTTTCTGAAGAACAAGAAAGATTTGATGATACCCATGTACCTCAACACAGTATCTTTTAATGTAAAGACTTCTGTTAAAACAAGTATGTGTCAACTAACACAGAAACTGATTCCCCAGGAGACATTAAGAAAACCTGAGTGCAAATATTAACACTGGTTATGCATTCCCACAAGTTTTGTGCTTTCATAGCTACTTCTTAGATTTCAGTTACTTCCAAACTGGAGAGCCTTGCCTTATTCCTGAGGCTGAAATATCACAGAGAGCCAATGCCTTCTGGCTCACCTCCCAAGCCCATCACATAACCCTCCTCAGCAGCCTTGGCTCAGCACTGGGAAACTGAGGGTTTCCAAGGCTGGAGAAAACGACCTTGCTGCTCTTCCACAGTTCTCAAAGCATTTTTGTTCAGGAGCACTGTAGTATTCTTCTTCCAGTGTTTTCAGCTGTTTATTGAAGCCCCTCTGACACCTGTCTCGAGCACTGCTCTTGACTCTTCACATCAAACACCAACTTTCTGACACATTTCCCTACCCCTACACACCTAAAGCAGCACACTGAGGTGAAGCCACCCTGCTGTGGCACCAATTGCCATGAGCTGCACCCATGCAAGGCTTCAGGCTCTGTCTCATCAGCTGGGATTACCCATGGAAAGAGTGCAGCAGATTTTGAGCAGAGCTGCTGCCTGTCCCACCCATCTCTGACAATTCTCCCCTTCCACCAGGTACAGCTCAGCTGCCCACAGAGCAGGGAATAACTGCTCAAGGGCACAAACCAGGACAGCAAAGACAAAAAGGATTACGTTCAGTTTTCTTTCAATATAACAGGCTGTAGTTTCTGAAAATAGTTATCACTGTATAAGCATGTAATGGAGCAAGACTAACCCTAAACTGTAATCAATCAAAATGCAAAGCTTACCTAAAATGTCACACTTGTAGGTTTGCACAGCTGCTTAGTCACACACACTAACTTCATAGAAAGGGTATTCCCAACCTAAGGATCTTAAACCAGAAATATATGAGTAAATTCTGCTGAAGGCAGTTACTTGTCTGGATGGTATAGCAGTATTAAGTAGTTTGCTAAACTAGAATTAATACTTTGGAGATTAATATTTGGAAGATTAGCTGAAAAAAATTCAAAACAGGGCATTCAGATAACTATAGATCTTGGTCCTTGAACTGCTCAGGTAACTATTTCCACCACTATTTGAATTCAACTAACTAAATATTTTCTTTTGTGTAGGGGGCTTCTGTTCTGCAGTTGGTCTGTTGTTCGGTTGGGGTTTTTTTTCCATCTTTGCCTTCCTTTTGCATTCTCTTCCATCTGTTCATTGTAATTTTGTTTATGTTTCAGTCTCTTAAGGAAAAGCTATTTCATCTACAGGTTTTACTAAGAACCTCACATTTCCAAATATTAACAGCATTACATGACTTGGTTTTGCTATGATTATTTGATATAGCTGACAAGCCATTAAACGTGAAACGTGTGGCACTGATACAGCATTTTCCTTACATCACTTACAGGCAATTGTAACTATATCCTAAACACAAGCTGGTACAAGAAGACTCAGGTGTTATCCCCACAATGCCAATGGAGGAGAACAAAGAAAACACTGAACTGTCTGGACAAACAACAGGTGCTTGTATCCAAAATCCTATTACAGCCAACATTTTCACACTGTTCTTCAAAGACCCCTGCACATCTGAATGCTGTCTCTCCCACAGAGCAGCAGAGCTAGAGTCCAAGAGGATTACACAGGAGCTGGAATGGATAAGGCCTTGCAAGTATGCAAGCAGACAAACTGGATGCAGCAATTCTTCCCATCCAGAAGCATTAGTACAGCTCAGGCAGTGACTGAGTCTCCAAGAGAAAAGAGAGCAGAAAGGCAGCATGGAGGACAAGAATGGCAGGGAAGTGCTGATAAAGTGGTCCCTGACAGTGAAGTGGTCCAATGTTCCTAAAGAGAACCAACAGCAGTGCAATGCATCTGTCCCCATACTAGCCTTTTATCAGCCACCATTGTATGAAGACTCAGCTGGCAGCAGGATTTCTCTTTCCTTCACATACTTACATTAATATACTCAAGCACTACAGAAGAACCAAGAATGAGCTTCTCTCAAAGAAATGCAGTATCGCAAACACTGAAGGGCTCTATGCAGAAGGCAAGTGTCATGACCTGTGTTATTCAGAGGCCATATATCCCACTTGGATAGTCCTCTTCAATTCTCTGTAATATTTCATGTTTTTTGAGTTACTCTAAGCATTTCCAGAGACCTGAAGAAAGGCAGTATTTCCTTTTGATTTAAAAATCAAAACAACAGGCGCTTCCTCTGCAATGACATGTCTTGTGAATCATAAATAGGAGGAGATCCTACTAGGATAAGTCACACTGTAACCTCTATTTTCCCCACTCCTAGGTAAGTGGAGAAAACATATATCAATTTTTTATTTGCTCAAAACACTGAGCTTTGTTACAGTGTGAATCTGCATACATTTAAACATCTGCTTTCAAAAAGTGGCAAATTCCCAGCCTTACAGAGAAACACAGCTTTCCTGATGAGTCTCTCCCGTCTCTCTCAATTATCCATTTTCAACTAGATTCATTAAATATTCTAGCAAATACCAAGAGTGATAACTGACAAATGGAAGACGACAGTCATCTCATGAAAGCAATTTATTACCTGGAAAGACTCATCCAGCATCTTTTCAGAGACAATAAAACCTCAGTGTTCTGTCTTTCTCTGTGCCATTTTCATATTGGCACTCTCGACTTTTAAATCAGACTCATCTACTCCTTTCTTCCTAAGCACCCTCATCTTGTACATGTTCCTTTAAGGAACTTTAAGCACAATCAATGCTGAACCCCCAGTAACAGTCAATATAAACCTAAGATGATTAAAAAAATATATAGCAATCACCAGGATTAACAGCACCAGATGTTTTAGAAGAGCAGACCACAGATAACTAGTTCAGAGCTTAAAAATCAAATTTCCTAGCCACAGCCTTTATCACCACAAACCCAGGGGCTAAATCCCTCTTCCCTTCTCCCAGTAAATACTACTTAGAATTGTGTACAATAAAATTTAGCACAAAGTTTCTTCTGTGTACTTCTGTTTGGTTAAAGTGCTCATAAAACCTGCCTTGTGCTCACCAAGAACTTGTAATGATAGCACAAAAAAAGTAATTCTTTACAGAGACATATATCTGCATTTAATTATATGCAGAAACATTAGGCATCAGTAAACTTAACCTGTCATAAAGCAACAAATGTTCTGAAAAACGGGAACAGTACTTCTGTACATTCAGAAAAGTACTAAATTTCCTAAACTCAGATCAGAAAATTCAGTCCTGAAACCAGGTCATATATACTTGTTCAGCTTATCCAGCTGTCTTATCTGGGATCATCCCAGTCTATGGAGTAAGAGACATTTTGCCCAGATTGAGTATATCAAGAGGTTTTAACAATGACCAAACAACACACTTGCAGACTTTGTTTTCTGCCAACACACCTAGTTAACAGGGCCAATTGCTTCTGTAGTTTTTTCGGTGAAAGATTTCTTGCTAGCCAACTTTTTCCCCTCCGAGCAGGATGCTTACCAAGCAATTACCAGCCACAAGGAACAGAAGCACCTCGCAGTGGATCAAGGACAACTGTTAATGCCATCACTTAAGGTCATTATTTCAGCTGATGCTAAAGGCAGAAACTGACCTGCAGCTGCATCTTAGAAACACAACACAATAAAAATGGAAAGAAAAGCAGCTTCCTGATGTTATTCACCACCCTATTTGCCTCTCTCTCTGATGCAGTCCTTGTAAAGCACACAGGCTCCCTACTTGACTGCAGTATCACCACAGAACAACTGGTTATGCAGGAAAAAATGTTAGCAATTCCAGTCCACGCCACACCAGCACTTAACTGCCTCCCAATAAACCAGCACAGCATAAAGAAGTCTTGTACTGCTGCAGTTTCTATTTTTGAAATAACAGATAACAGCACAGTGCTTGGAAAATAAGTGTATTAATGTCTACATTACTACCCCAGTTGGCATTTGGCCACATAGGTTTTCTGCAGTTCACCATTTCACAACACAGATACTTATAAACTACTACAGTTTCCTCCCCCAATACACAGTTTTCCTATTTAGCTCTGCACACAGTTACATTTTACAAATGAATACAGTGCATCCCTTTCTTGTAATACCATATTTTGCTTCCAAGACAGAAGCAAAATAGAAATATTTAATGAGAATTAAAAAAAAAAAAAATTAAGGAGGAAGTCTGGTCAGTTCTACAGTGAAGAGCAGAAAAGAGCAAAGTTCATATTAGACTATGGCCCAGAAACACTGTGAGTAGTGGAAGGATGAAAAGCAGAGTAACAGGCAACAAAGGATGCCTGCTAAATCATCCTCTCCTCCTCAAAATTTCAGTAATTAAATGAGCTAAGTTGAAGCTAACACTGATAATCTTTATTTCAAATTAACACGCAAATTAACATCATAAAAAAAGAAAAACAGAAAATTGCTGTGAGAGTCGACCAAAGAGAACAATAATCTTTAGTACAAGTCCTCCTGCTGCTGAAAGGCAACAAATTTAGAACTACATCCAGGTAAGAAACCCCTAAGATCATTAGGTTTTATGTTCTTTATTATGAATATTCAAGTGGATTTTTGGAAGGAAGGAGTATTTCCTGAAATAATTGGAAGGTGTCAGATCTTATTTGTGTCAATAGTGTCTGCTCAGTGCTCTACACAAAATGATCTACAGATCTTGGATGAGCTTTGACAGAAGGACATCCAGTTTGGAAGGGTGGGGTTTTGGCACCAGCTTCCTTAATCAGGATAGAAAAAGAACTCAATAAATCAAGGAGACTTTACAGCCCGATCGCTCTCTACAAAACTGTAGGAACATTGAGGATTTATGATGATCTTATCTTTCAAGTGCTATCAAAAATTCACATCCAAATTATATTCAAATACGTTCTGTCATCTTCATTCTTTATTAATGTAAATACAAATCAGAATAATTTCTTTTTCTAAAAGCCAACTTTGTTCCCGTATCCCTTTACAGATGGTCATTTCCGCATTATCAGATTGATTTTTAGTACAAATTTCAAAGAGAGGATCAAGAACTAATTGTACTGGGCTTATGCACAGCAGGCTTCAGAAGTGAACATCACATTACATGAATAATTAGCAAGAGTTCAGGGGAGAGGGCAGAGGGTTTTGCTATCAGAGACACAGTTGGCAGAGATACAGCAAGTCAAAACCTTTTAGGCACACTGGACAAGCTTAAGGTTAAAACTCCACGTAATATCTCAAACTACTGTACTGACTCCTGAAAGGGTGCTGGCTTCTTGCATCAGAAAGTGCTGCCTGCAACTCACGGTAACTCCCAGTGTATTTATTAACCAGTGTGAGGCAAAGGTTACATGTTCATGAACCCCTCTGAGTAAAAATAGCAAAACTGCAGCTGAAACATTACCCCACCTCTTCCCACAACTCTGGTGCTTGTGCAGTTTGTTAAACTTGGTGAGATGCTCATACCCAGCCTGAAACGGTGACTTTTTCTGTAACATTAAAACACATGAAACCCCATGCTTTACCAGAAAAAGGCAAGCTTTTTGCAGTACAGAACAATTAACAAAAAACACTATGAAGAAAATACGTAATGCAACTTCATATGCAATTCGAGGTTAATTTCAGTCTTAGGGGAAGGAGGAGACTGGCTCTTGAGTAGCTGCCTCAAGGTAAGAATTGTTCAGGGAACACGTCCAAAATAAATATTATACAAAATCAGCTGCTTCTTTAAAAATAACCCAAAACAACACTAAAATATATGCACGCTTTTGTGAGAAATGAAGTTCTAAACAACAAACAGCACTGTGGAGAAGACTTTTGTAAATCTGCCCTGGAGAACAGGTTTCAAAACCAAGACAATTTTCTTGAAAGATGCCACTTTCCCCAGGTACAGTCAACATCCCACTTAAATAAATTCATCAGATGTTGAGAATGATGAAACAGAATTGGAACAATGATTAAGTTCTGCACAAACAAACTGGTCCAATGCTTAGGCACCAAGTTAACTTCTCAAAATTTCCTTTAACATGTAGATGGCTCCATACACCTTCCTGGTTGCAAAGAGCTTGACAGAAGTTCACTCCCACATAACTGTTGGCTTATCTTTTATCTTGCATATTATTAAGCCTTGCAATTTATTTTATGGTGTCATAGTTAAGACAAAGTGTCCTGCTTGATTTACCCTAAAGAACCATTAAGCTTCATGGAATAATGCTAAAATAATCTGAACCTTATCTCATTTTATCTGTACATTGGAAAAACAGCCGGTTTTGCTTCTTTGCTGGTGGTGAACACCATTTTTCCAGTTCTATAAGGACATTCAAAGCAAACCTAATTAGAAGTTAATAGAGAGAAGGAATATTCAGAAAGGTTCTATAATCTGAGCAAAAACCCCTTCCATTATCTAAGGAAAAATATTTCAAGTTATGCTACTGAAAGGGTGCTTTCCTGAGAAACGTGTTGGTCTCAGAACTTTCAGACTTTTTGGCTCCTGTTATCCATTACTCCACAGATGTTCATAAGCTGCACACAGACAGAAATGTCCATGCCATGACACAAGGTTAAAATTAACTGGTCTAGCATACTGGGATCTTAAGAAGACAGTGTCCTGTACAAAAATAATAATACAAAAGAGTATCTTTGAGCTACTAGCTGGCACTGCATGCCTTGAGAAGGGTTATTTGCCAGACACTGAGCTATGCAGCTCATTTAGCAGCATGCCCTGGCTGAGAAATAAGGCTTCCATGAGTCAAAGTTCTTAAAGTAACATTTCTGTATGTAAGCAGGATCTTTTAATAAGGCACAGTAACACTGATCCTTCCAAAAGCATAGTCTAAACTGTCTAATCCAACAATCAATTCCAAACCAACAGCTGAAAACAGTATTTTCATCTTGAAAGGTGCACCAGAAATAACTTCAAGAGGCTGTACCAGTAAATAATACTCCTGTCAGGAAAGCATACATGAGGTTTTTCTAGCAAATTTGCAATACAAAATAAAAACCAGAGGCAATATTTTGCGATTACCTCTAATTTACATTTTCCCCTCTAGACTTTGAGGCAAGTGTACTAACTTAAAACCTCATCTTTCACATCAACATCATTCTTCATTTGTTAACCCACATGGAATTGCCCTTTTTGAAAGTTGAGAAGTTACAGATTTATTTAATGATTGTGGGGATTTTCCCAAAGACATGCATGTGCTTATTAAGAGACATGAAACCAAGGGTGGGAAGGTGGGTGGGCATTGAGCCAGATTCTGCTGTTCAGCCCAGTTTTGTGCCTTTGTATGACGTGGTCTCATAATCAGCAAATCCAACCACAATGTTTCATTCCAACAGGAGAACCTTTGTTCTGTAAAGCTAACATACTCGTTTAAAAATATAAAGATATGGACACAGATAAGGCCAGTATAACACTGTCATTATACAACTGGCCTATGCTTGCACCTTTCCGTGACTGTTTGTGGGCAGCAGAGCTCAATGTGCACACAACAATAACCCATTTTTCTCAAATTAGCCTTTGGAATAAAGAATGCAAAGATGCTCCTCAGCCCTTAAGCTGACACTATGCACTATTCATCCATCCCATTCTACATTCTTAGCCTTCTGGTAAAAGCATCTTTATTCCTCTGTGTTCATACAGCGTTTCCTGGGTTTACAATCCCACATTTCCCATTGCTCCCAGGACCTGACACAGAAGAACACCCACTGCCAACAAAACACTCAGTTTGAGTCAGGAATGAAATAGAGCTTGATCATCAGATGTCAGGCTGAGCATGCAAGACCATGCAATTCATCTAAAAACTGGAAAGCAGGGCAGTCAAGATGAAGCAGTAGTGAATGGGTCACTGCAACTGCTTGTTCAACTCACCAGTACTTGTCTGCAGCAACCTCAATTATCCACCACCAACTGACACGTGAGATACAGGAGGTTTGCCTATGGATTGGTTTGGGTTTGTATTTTAGCCCACACAAACCCAAGCTTTAAGGGTAAAGACAAAAATCAATTCTTAATCGCTTAATTTCCAACACATAAGAGCCACCAGCATTCAAAAGTCGTAAAAAGATTTTTTCCTACATTCAAGAAAACACAAGGAACCCCTCATCTTGTATACAGGTAAGTGCCTTCAACTTCTTTCAAGTTCAGTGGCAACTGAAGCTATGCCCTAGTCCACAGGGAAAGATTTCTCATCTTCTTAGGGACTAGTTGGCAAAAGCAAGCCTGTATGTGCATAAACATGTTGGGTACGACACATTAGCACCTTATTTTATCACTCATTTCAACTGCTTCCAATGCAGCTTCATAACTGATTTATATTTATGAGGGAGGGCAGAAAGGATTGTTAGTAATTAATTAAATTTATTATCAGTTTCAGGAAAAAAAGGCTATGTTATTTGTTCATTTTCTTTACTAGTCCTGCATAATTTGGAGACTGTTGGCCTTAAAGTCAACAGAGAAAACAACTGTGGAACTTACAAGTGGTTTTGGGCAGGGTTTAAAAGTTACTGTCATCACACTGGCCTCTCAATCATGCAAATCACATTACAAGGAAATAGGAAATTCAGACCTCTGTTCCAGCAGTTAGGGTTTAAACAGCTAATGCCTGGCACTGCCTTTGTACTAGTCTATCTCCACGTGAGGAAACATCACAGGATCAAAAAACTCCACAAAGATGAAAAGAACCTGTTTTCTTCATTCAATATGGAAATAGAAATATCCATTTGCTGACTAAGTGTCAGTTTTCCCCACAGAGCCAGTTGCTGGCAAATAACCCACTTTCATACCTTGACATGGTTTCCACCTCTCTATTAATTCCCACAGTTATCTACAGTTCTGGATAGCACTCCTAATTTTTTTTTCTTTTTACTTTTGTTCACAAGTGATCAACCAATGTAAACTTAGTCCAGCACCTTGAAACACTCCAAAGTAGCAACATAAAAGGTTGACTTTTGGAAGGATTTTTTGGTTTTGAGGTTGTGATGGACAGGAGACTGACCCTGGCTTCAGAGCAAAGCCATTGAGGTTTACACAGTCCAGCTCACACTCCACTGTCAAGAACAAACTGAACAAATTTAAGAGCTGCCAGGAACATGCACAGGTCAAACAGCCATGGCAGAGCAACCATCAGCTCAGTCTGAAAAGGTGACACCTCTCTATCTAGTGAGAAAAGACAAAAAGCTTGCCTTTCTCATGAACTTCATGCAATTTAGTGCTAAAAGGCAGATGGAAACCCTCAGCTACTTCAGCAGGGAGGATTGAACATGTTCCTCTAGAAACCTTTATGTTCAATGCTCAGATGGTGTTGAGAAGCAGGTGCTACAACCCTTGAACATCGGGGTAAACCAACATCTCCAGTTCAGGCAGTGGAATTTCAGGACTATCTACACTCAGGGGAGCACGTACTGCTAGCCAAAGGCTCTTTGGCAGCTTATTTTTCTTCCCAAGTAACACCAGTTGCAAAATATTCTTGACAGTGAAAATTTTCTTTTTTTTCCCTTCATTTTAAAAAAAGCTTTGATCTTGCAGTCCTGACAGAAACAGGGAAATATTTAACAAAACTACTTTTACTTCAGTGACTAAAAGACGTAATACAACACCAAAGCTCAGTAAACATTTTGAATAACTTTGAACATCAGAGCACCTGTTTTGAACAGTTGTTGGTATTTGTCCCTGGGACGCTCATCATCTGAATTAATCTCTGCTCATTGCATAGACAACAACAGGAGAGGATTCTGGATGCTTCTATTTTTGCTCTAAGTCATATGCAGTTTTTCTTGAAGTATTGACCACAGCAGGTACAATAATTTAAGTTTTAAGGGACAGTACCTTTAAACAAGCCTTTGCAGACATTGTAACAACATTATTGAATAGCTGGTAGTAGCAAATAACCTATTAAAGTCAATGACTGAAAATCTACCAGTGATGCTCCATGAACAAGGGGAACCCTATTACTCCAGGACTATTAATTGTGACTCTGCCTTTGATCATGTCAGGAATTTAGTTGGTAACTTTTATCAAAACCTTTAAGTATTTAATCAAAAAAACTTAGGTTAGATCATGCACTGAAATACAGTGCTAGTGAAAGAAGATTCTGTTGCAAAGAAAATTAAAGTAGTAATTAACTATTTTGATTAGGCAAGGTAAAAAAACTCTGAAGCTGTTATTCACCTGGAAAGCTGCAACCACTTCATCCCATCAGCATGGAGACAAACTAAACTGACACAACCTCAGAAGATTAGTTATCACTCTGGTCTAATCCAATTAGGTGTGTTTCCTGATTTTACTCAATCTAGGACTTCTCCACCAACTCCCACAAAGGAAACAAGCAATAATCTCCTGACAATCAGCACCACAAAAAATAAAATCTCTGCATAATAAAAGGTATGGTGTGCATTTTTTTAACATCAAATGCGGCAAAATAGTTTAAAAAAATATTTAAACCTTCTGTCTGCTACCTAGTGATCAAAAGCCCTTAAATTTTACTACACCATTTCACAATTCAGTTCCTTTCATCACACCATGTTGACCAAGAAGCATAAAGAAAACTAAAAGTGAACCAATGCTTTCCTATGGACTGAAAGAAATCAAATGCACCTTTTTTGAGAATTAGGGATTTAAACATTACATTTATCATTTATTAAAAGCTAAAGAAATATTAGTTTATATCATGCACCATGAAAAACAAATTAAGCTGTATTTTGTTAAATGTAAAAAGAACAGCTCTTCTAAGCTATTAATCAATTAATTACATTTTCTTCATCTCCTTTCAGGATCCAAAAGATGGCCTAACAGGTTCCTCTGATATTTTTTTTACAGAAGCAGAGGGAGTGGGGCAGCAGTGCCTTCTTTCTGTTGACTGAGATTTTAAAACATTTCACCAACCTTCTCCAACTTTTTAGGGAACACACGAATTGATTTAAATATAAATAGCATGAGACTGACAATGCAGTCATGGTTTTGTCCTTAAGCCCTACATGTGTATCCTGTTTTTAAGTACTGTACATTGTTTTAATGTAAAAGTGTTAAAAAGTTCAACCTTCCCATGTGGAATTCAGGAAAGGGGGGAAAGAGGAGGACAATCAAGTCATTTTGCACAGATGTTGCATTAAGACAATCAGATATAAGGGTAAGAAACACATCTGAACAAAAAGCAGCAACTTAAAACCACATGGACAATGAGAGAAGAGTCTGATACACCTTCTCTTCAACCTGGTCCTGACTTTGAAACAAACAGAACAACACCAGACCAACCTGCCTAAAATAAAACACTTCAAAAAATACGACCTGTAGCAAGAAGACAGAAAATTCTTTTTGAGGAACATTGAGATACCAGACGGAAATTTGTTAATCAAGTGGAAATAAACATATATAAAAGTCCAAATTAATTACTGATCAATCTTTGATATTAGAATGAGAGCAACCAACGTTACAATCTCAACTTCTGAAGAAAAATCTATAAAAATTAGTTTTAAGGGAGTAAAATTGTATGTCAACATCTTTACTGGGCTGAAAAGACAGTATTCAAAACCATTAATCAGCAAAATTACCATTTAAGAGCATAGTTTATTCATCAGGAGAAATACTAAATTCCTTTAAGGTAAGGAAAATAAGTTTCCTTTACAAAGACTAAAAGAACAGAGAATAGGTGAGATTGATTTTGCAAAGACAGGCTGATAATTGAACAAAATAATTGGATGATTTTATTTTTTCATCCACTGTTTACAAGGTAGTTTTGTAACCACTTGTTATGTAAGGTTTGATTCCTAAATATGTATGTGATAGCATGATCCTTGTTTGAGGACCTTGAAAAAACACAGTCAAAATTTGCAGCCATGATGGCAACCCCTGTCAGCTCACCATCCTTTCCAAAATGTGACAGCTTTCTCCAAGTACAGGGTTAATTCCCACCCTATTCAAGGCAACTTTCAAAACACACTGGTAAATAAATTAATGATTCTACCTGTGGTACTTCAGAGACAAAATTCATAAAGAAAAAAAGAAAAAAGAAGAGAGTCTCAGACTCCCAACATTTTAATGATTCCTTTCTGCTGCCAGGTGGAACGTCTGGTGGATTCAGAAGAGCAACAGCTTCCCACGGAACTTAGCACAGATGACTAAATGCTTTTGATGGCACAGTGAAGCTCTATTTTAAGACTTTACTTTTAACTTTGCATTGCAGTTCACTACCATATGACTAGAGGCCAAACGCCAGGAATTTGCATTAAGAACGAAAGCATACACAATCTCCTGGAGCTACCAAGGAACTGCTGCAGCAGGAATGCTACAACATGACATTTTACCTCAAGAGGCACTTGTATTTTTACTGCAGAATATTTCACTTAACTGTGAGCCACATGGATTTATTAAAAGGACTAAGAAGTGATCAGTCTTGTAAAGTTTCACACTATTACTTGGAGAATTCACGAGCAGAAAGACTAAGGCTTCAGCTCATACATATTACGAAGACAGTCATCTGTTAATAGAATCAATCATCTTTCTATCGACGCTTGCATTTTACAGAACCAACTTCTTTACTGGGCACCCAAAATACTGTAATCATAGAATCACAGAATTGTTAAAGTTGGAAAAGACCTCTAAGACCATCAAATCTAACCATTAACCCAGCACCACTGTGTTCACCACTAAACCACACTCCCAAGCCTTGCTAATGCTTCCAAGGGTGGTGATGTCAGCACTTCTTTGGACAGCCAATTCCAATGGCTTTTTGGCTCCCAAGCATCCAACCTATGGCAACACAACTACTCTAACTGTACTCTCAAGGTAGGACTAAAACGTGGCATTAACAAACATGGCAAAGTAAGAGCTGGTAAACTTCACTCCCTCAATTTAAGGAGGAAAGCAAAGCCCAGATCTTGTACAAAGCAGAGAAGGAACACTAACAGAAAACTATAAACCTATCCAGTCATACTTTAACAGAAGAAGCCAAATCCTCTCAGGCAAGTTGGGCATGTGCTGGCATCACCTACTGGGTCAGGCCTCTCAGAAAGTTCATGTGAAGGAACCCCTCGTTTCTGGATCTACATAGAACTTAACCATGTACTAAATGTGCTTCCAGGGAGATGTGAAAGCCCATTTTCAGAGCTCTATAGGTTTAAATTAAAAATATCTTCAACTCCAAGTGAAAAAGAGAGAAAAGACAGCAACTGAAGGATGAACTAACTAGACTTGGCTTAGACACAGCACTTTTCCTCCCTTAAATCTTATTTACATAATCCATATGTGTTGTAGTGGCACTTAATAATTTAGTCTGCATATAGCATATCAAAATTACTTCTTTACATAAAACTATATTATTTATATTCAAGGAAAAAAAATTCAGTCCTGGAAAATAAGCCCAGAATCTGGTTTGCTCACCAAACAGCTAGAACACACACTAAGAAATGGTAACTTCTCCCTACACCTTTCTCCCCCCTGCTCTTCTCTTGACTTGGGCAGACAGCACTGTCAAAAGGCATTTGGACTCCATGACTAACCAATCCCCAGATTCTTGCAAAGCCAATTATCTAAATTAGTAACAACTCCTGTCACTATTTCTGAAGCTGGCACGTATCCCCAAGATAGACATTAAATACGCATTTCACGCAAGCCAAGTTCGTCTGCACAAGGCCAGAGCCAAGAACTGAAAACGTTCATCGCTCTTTTCTCTTGGCCTACTACAACAATTTAAGCTTTTTAAAGCTCTCTCTTTCAGGACATGTTCTGTGAGGTCATACTTTAAGAACCACTTATGCAACAGCAAAGGAGCTCATGGTTTCTGTGGAGAGAAGCAAGAGGCCCAGGGATGGCCATCAGTTGTAGCAAGGAGTCAGAACCAGCAGCTCTGCTCAGGATTTTCTAGAGGCCAAGGGCTCCTTATTTCCACTCACCATGCTGCCTTGCCAGAGCCTTCTCATTGTTGCTCCATCCCTTTGGATGCCACATACTTTGGCATCACCTGGCAGAATCCCCAACTCTACTTCCAAATGTCAACACTTTTTCCTTCTAGCCCGTTACCCTACCCATTGGATAACAGTTGTTTGGATGCCAAAAGAGAAAGATGTCTCTGACACACGAGCTTGCATGAAACTCCAAACATGTCACAGAACACCAGCAGTTTCCTGGTAAGCCCCAGCCAAGGATATTGCCAAAGACACTCAGAGCTTTGGCTCACCTGGGTTACCTCTAAGCACAGACAGTGGCAGGTAAGTCTCTAACAACATGTCTTTTGCAGCCTGCAAGCTCAAACTGCAACCAGCGCAACATGTCTTACTCAAGATGGAGATTTTCAATGGTGAAGCAATGACTAACCTAAATTACAGCTGAATAATCCTTTAAATCTAGAAAAAGCTCAAGGATGAATGTTTGTCCATCATTTTAAGAAATGAAGCCATCCAGTAAATCACATTGTAGTTGTTCATGGACCATCTGGTGAGGCCACCAAAGTAACTCAAGCTGTCCACAAACCCTTCCCCACCTCTCAGCAGGTCAATCGTGCAGACACCAGGCTTATTAGGATTAAAAGGAGATACAGAAATACCTTGTCCCCAACATCCATTTACCTTGTCCTGAGGGCCTGCCAGGCTGCATCAATGTCTGCATACAGGTTTTTCTCCGAGGGCTTGCCAGTGCTCACCCCGTAGCCGGAATAGTCGTAGGAGAAGACGTTGCAGTTGATGCGGGAGCCAAGGCCGATGTAGAAGCTGCACATCTGGCCCAGGTCCACAGCATTACCGTGCGAGAAGAGCAGCGTGTACCGGCCGGTGGGGGCACAGCGTACGAACATGCAGCCCAGCCTGTTATCTCGGGCCGTGCGGGAGAAGAACACTTCCACGGCATCCAGTTCCCGCTGGGAATACTGCCAGTCGGCCCGCTCGCTCAGGTGCAGGCTGCAGGTGCCCGATCCCGTGGGGGTGCCCGCCGCGGCCGCCGCCCCGGGCTCCTGCTGCTGCTCGGGCTGCAGCACGGTGTAGGTGGGCTCCGGGGGCAGGAAGGCCAGCTTGGCAGCGATGCGGCTGGGGCAGGGCGGGCAGCAGAACAGCCAGCACAGCTCGCCCAGAGAGAAACCGTTCATTCTGGGGCCTTGTTCTGGCATCAGAGACGCCGGAGAAAAGCTAAACCTATCCTGGAAAGAAGTCACACGGAACCGACCCAGAGCCCTCCTCCGGCGCGACCTGCCGCCTTCCTGCGAGGCCACCAGCTGCCCTCCCAGAACGCAAACAATGGCAACCTTGGAGGAACTACAGTTCGGCAACAGCAGTGCAGCTCTTCAAAGCCTGGAAACTGCTTATACAAACCAAAACCACAACCCCACGAAATGCAGATGGGCTACAACCGGCCCTCAGACCCCGCACAACTAACGCTACGGCAAACGCAACTCTCTAAAACACGACCCTAGA
>VZRZ01004237.1:43773-124849 GCA_013398175.1 Climacteris rufus | reverse complement strand
GGGCGAGGGGCGGGCGCGCGCGGGGGCCATTTCGCGCCCTCGGAGGGGGCTCTGAGGGGCCGCGGCCCGGGTCGCCCCCAGCGGTCACACCCGGTGCGCTGCCAGCCCTCAGAGCGGGCAACAGGGCCGGGTGAGGGGCTCCCCGTGGCCCTGAGCATCGCCCTTCGAATTGCCCAAGTTGCGCAGGAATGCCAACCGAGCTGCTCCTCCGCAGTGCCCAGCGCTCCGTCCCAGGCTCAAAGTCTAGAGAGGATCTGTAGATTTGGGTGAAACTTCCCGCCACCTTCAAGAGATACAACAGAAAACTTAAAATGGTGCGATTGCAGAAGCCTCATTTCCTTAGAAAATCAGGGTAATGACCCGTATCCCAAATAATTCATTGAATAAATTAGCAAATTGCTTGGAGCATATGGCAGACCCCATGGATCAGTGGTACTGCATCTCTAATGCATTCTTTGACCCTGAGAGCAGAGCGCAAAAGACAAAGGATGACACATTTATGTGTAGCATTCTGTTGGTAACACAGGGTATAGCTACACCCCTTGGTTAACCAGCACTGTGCTTGCTGAAAAAATAAAAGCCAGTCACACAGCCCAAGTGAAAATATAAGGAAAACGACACTTGTGCAACTGCACTTACCCTGCAATTCTTGAACATCCAACCAGTGCCCCGACTTGAGATATGGCTAGCGAGTTCACCCCTTCTTGTTGCTCTCCTGAAGTGTGTCATTGCCTGACTTGACACCTATGAGGAACAGAGTTTCAAAAACTCAAGAACTGAGGTCACTTCATTAGTTACAAGCCTGAGATGCCCTTCCCTTTTGTGTTAGTTGGGTAACATTTGCCAGCTCTAAGAAAAGTCAGTTCAAAACCTGTACACAAAAGAGTTGGTCATGTGTGACACTCCTTTGTCTTTGGAATGTCAAAAATGAGATCAGCCTCCATCCAAATCAGTCTTTAGCTTTGCTAACAATGGGAAATTTAAAAATGCTAAAATCAGCCAGAAATAATTGTCTATGCTGACTGTTAAGGGAGAAAATGAAAGGGAGAAATGTGTATTTCTAACCAGCTTGAACTTGCGGCCTCTGGCATGGACAGACTGTTCCTCTAGAGGACAGAGAATGCCCAGTTAATTACAGGTGTCCCAGGCATGTCCCACTGGGAGGGTGACAGGGCCCAGAGACAAGGCAGGGTAGTGAAACGTGTCCCACCTACTGACGCTGGGTTCCTTTGGGTGGCAGAGACAGCCAACGCACCCATGTACGGGTGATGAAATTATGAACTCCACAGACTGTGACAGGAAAATCTGGATAAAGAAAATACAGAATAGGTAAGTGAGGGACCCTGCGAAATTCCTTGGTGATCACAAATGGCCTCAAGCTCCACCTCAGCTGTTACACGAGACACTATTGACAATATGTGGGAAGACTGATACAACCCTGAGAAAATGCTGGATATGAAGTGAAATGCTGAGAAGTGATTTGGCTGAGGTGATCTGCCAAGAGCTTGTCTGGTGCTGCCACTACGTGTCCCTCTCACTGCACCCACGCTGAAACCAAGATAAGAGCTGGAATTCGGGCATTAGCACCAGCTGAAATGAACATTTCTCAGAACCCTTTCAGAGGCTGTGTGACTCGCCCAGAGCTGGACAGAAGAAGCTGTTATATCATAAGTAGATTGCTACTCCAAAGAGCAGAGAATTAAAAGGACAATATTTTCCCTGCTCCACCCTGGTCCTTCCTTAGGTCATGTTTGCAGTAGTCAGATTAAAGTGTCCTCTTCGGATCAAAGGGGAAGTGTTGTGAATCTGCTCCTTGAGTGAATGGGGCTGTGCCAACCTCATTAGTTATTAGAGTTATTAGAGTTATTTCTTCATTGTTCACGATACACTCTCTGTGGTTTACACTAATCTCAGTCCCCAGTTCCTGCCCAGTGGGAGCCTCCTGAAGAAAGACAACATTTGACAAAGACTTGGAGAACAAAATGCAGAAAGGAGCGAGAAGGAGTGACTGAAATGGATATGGTGCTAGATGAGAAGGATGGAGAACTAAGAACAGGGAGTTCCTGAGTACTGATACCATCATGGCAAGATGAAAACAGTGTCCATGAGTTTGTAGCTCAAGAAAATAAAGCAAACAGAACTTAGAATTAGCACTCATTTAGTGTGTATCCCATATCCTGAGTTGTCACAAGGGATCTGTAATGTCCAAATGCTTGAGAGTGAAAATTCAGAGAATTTTTATCCATCCATCTGTGTGCTGCTGCAGTGGCAGCCACGTCTCCAGCCTTCCAGGATGTGCAGTAGTCCTGTGGGGTTGTGTTGCAGCTCAGAGGGCTGGAGGGGTGGCTGTGGAAAGTCGGGCACAGTTGGCTTCGTGCCTGTCACACACACACTGTCCCTGCACTGCCCAGAGCTTGGTTTGTTCTCCTGACATTTCAAACAAGTCTCAGAGCTGTCCTAGTTCCAGTAGCCCACCAAACAACCATGCTGGCTACTTCCACTGCCGTAGAGAGCTTTGGTTCCTCATAGAGTTCTCTCTCCTTCCTTCAGATTCCTCTTTTGCTAAAGATTTCACACTTTCCCTGGGATAAGGAAGTTTCCAGCATGTGCAAATCTTTCGACATCATTATGTCCAGGTACTCAGCTATGGTGGGCACAGAAAGACAATGGATAAGGAGTGTGCCAACATTTCTCACGCTCAACATCTGAAATTGCTCCTTGAAAATGGCTATTTGGAATTTTTACTCTGTGGTTGCCCAGATGCCACTGCTTCAGGCCAGCAGTCCCTCTCATTTCAAATCTCTTTACCCCAATTCCATACTTCCCTCTGCTCGTTTCCTTACATTTTGCAGCCAGCAGGCATCTGCATAGTTTTCACTTTACCAAATACTGTGAAAATGCTCAAGTAAAACAAGTTTTTCTGCTTGTTCTGTTACCACAGAAGTGATCTTTTTTATTATATGTAAATAAAGATGTCCCTACTGCTGTGTCTTGTAGCTAACATGACACTAAGACTCTGTGAGGCACCCTGCTTCTTCACTAAATGTTAATGTATGACCTGTGAGGGAAGACTATGAAAACGTTTAATAATAAATTGCCAAGCCCACTTAGAGAAGGGAAGCATCCCACAGGAAAATGTTACCTATGAAGTTTTTACTATCAGCCTTTAAGTAATTGTTAATGGACCTAGAAAGAAGCCTCAGATGAGCAGAGAAGATCTTTAAACAGCTACCAAAAAGGCAAATACAACAAACAGAACACACTGAGGTTGGTTATGTCTCGATTCTTTGCATGTCCTGTGGCCTCACCATGCCTGTTGCAAGGGCAGAGCACTTTGCACCCCACTTCCTTTTCCTGAACACTGGATAGACAAAAGAATAGGCCAGAAGACAGTGAGACTGAAGCCAGAGAAGACACCTGGCAGCAGCTCTGTGAAGATTATGTATCTTAAACATTTACCATGCCTGACTTCCTGCTGCTGCTCGCCAACTGTGGGACTGTTCCAGCTGGATAAACAGCCCACGTCTCATACCTGCACACCTGCAACTATCATCTGCCTGCAGGACTGCTTACAAACACCACACTCAGACTAGGAAGTTCCTCAAAGCATTTCTGCTCATTTCCTGGACAAACAGTGCATGAAGAGTGCAAGTATTATTTCTTACTGCTCATGTAAGTTAGTAACTCTGTACCCCAGGCCTGTTCTAGAATATGGTAAAGCAGTAGCAGCACTGACAGGCAATGTCTCTGCCAGCTGAAGCATAAGACCAAGAGATCACACTGGAATCTACCAAACTCAGGTGCAAGGCAAATAATGAAGCATTATTAAAGAGCATACTCGGCTGTGTTCTTATCAGCCTTGTCACTGCCAAGTTCTTTGCACTTTCTGGGCAAAGGTGTGCTTGAAGGAAGGATTTGAAATAAAAAAATTAATTTGCTTTGGGTATGGAAGAAGACCCTCCCAAACAAAAGAGAATCAAATGCAGTGGGAAGTGGTGAGTCTGAAAAAAACACATGGGCAACAGAGGGTGGCATCAAGAACTTATTGGAGACAGAGATCACCCTGGTGCTAGTGATAAACAAACAAACAAATAAATAAATGTATATACATCCCTCTCCTGGTGCAACTTGAAGCCATTTCCTCTCATCCTATCATTTGTTACTTGGAAGAAGAGGCCGACCCCTACCTGGCTACCATCTCCTGTCGGGTAGTTGTAGAGAACAATAAGGTCTCTCCTGAGCCTCCTTTGCTCCAGGCTCTGGTCTCTGGATAGTCAAAACTTGAAGATATAACACCTAAATTCGTCACCCAGGGTAAGGAAGCTAAATGTAGTCTTCAGTAGATGGCCCATACTTACGTTTTTTTCTGTTGGGTGTATCCTTCCCTACATTGTGCCAGTGGAAAGAACTTGGATTACTTATTTCTCTTTTTGCAGCTGAGCAAGATTGTAGCAATTTTCTGCCACATAAACTCATGTAGCATTAAACTTACAGGTCTATATGGAAAAAAAGTGTATCAACTACCAGAATGAATAAATAAAAGGAAAAATAGAAAACTCACGGAGCTTGAATGACCAATTTCTTCAGAAGTATGAGTCTAAGATAAATGACACTCTTCAGGGTATAAAACAGCTTTCTCTAAGGTTTGCAGGGATTTAGTCAAGACTCAGCTATCCTCAGATTTGCTGTGAATACAGTATGAGAAGAATGTGGAACGGAAAACAAAGATGTATAAACATCAAAACTTATGGGAGGGATAGCGGGGGGAGGGCGAAGTGGCAGCTATGTGATAATATACAATAAGGGTTTAGAGTCTTGGTTTGCAGTGACTGCATTTTATGCCTGTCACTAGCAAATTGACATTTTAAAGATATGTTCTTGACTGCTTTTTCATGTCAGTATCTTTGTTCAGGCTATATCTACGCTGATGAAAGGAATTTCAATTAAGGATGAAATCCTTTCCTTACTGTATTGAAATGCACAGGGTGGGAGCACAGGGAGAATGGAGCAATGAAAGCTCTATAGAGAGTTCTTTAAGGCATCTTGCTGACACAGGACAAGATAGTTTAGGAATGCCTGGGGCAGTGCACTCTGTAGTGGTTTACTGTTCCTTTACAAAGAAGCAGTGTGCATTCACCTTAGTGCCTACTGCCTGAGGCCATATATCATTCAAACAGGGGGCTAAGGGTTTAATAAATCCCAACCTAATTTAGTCCTCCAGGGAATAGCAGTCTGGAGTCATTCAGGAGTGGCAGGCAGGGTGGCCACAGAACCTGGCAGGAAAAGGCTGATTTTCACCCTGTGTATGTAAGCAGTAACCTGGGAAATGAAAGAGGTTGTAAATCTGCATATGAAAGCCTTAAGGAAAAGAAGTGTGAAAAATAGTAAGACATGGGTATGAAGACAGTTCATGAGAGAGAGAAAAAAAAATGAGAAAGACAATAGAAAACCCAGAGTGGGGAAAAAATTTGAATTCTAATTGTAGGAAACCACATCAAACCCACTTTACCTACCTTGCAATCACCTAATATTTGGGGTGAAAGACAAATCTGTTTCCACTGTGCACTTTCACACAGAATTGTTTATCTTTTCATGCTTGTCCTCGTCCACCATTTTTCCAGCCTATCCTTTGGCGAGAATTTTTGGTTTGCTGATACATCCAGGATGCTCACCCAGCCCTTCAGCTGGGCTCCCAGCAGCAGTGGTGACCTCCAGAGAGCAGCTGATCCACACTTCACTCCCACCCTGGCATTCAGCATGGATGTAACAACAGCACTGGAAAGGATCCTTAGGACCTCTGCATATAGGCTGGAAGTAGGGCCTTCATTCAGGTCTGAAGCTGGGCTTTGAGGCATTACTGCCTAACAAAATCTGGGCAGAGGCAGAGCTCGGTATTGCTGTGGCCAGACCCATAATCAAGCTATCAATTAAAAGCCAATTTGTGTATGTCTACAGCACTAGAGCAATTCATGTGACTAAGGCATAGACATACATTTCATTCACTACAATAATTCATCTGTTAAGATGATCTATCAGCAAGACCCAGAACAACTGTTTATATGGTTTATACAAGTCCAGTTATTCGGGGGTGAGGCTGTCATGTATGAAATCCTGATCTGAGTATCTGCATACAACTGCCAAAGCCCATATATGTTACAGGAACTGAAGTGGAAAACTGCCAGATTCTCCTGCAATAATGTGGGAGCTCTGATGATGTATCACACTGTTCCCCAAAAAACTTAAAACTAGAACAACTGGTTTTTGTGTTTCCCCACTTCCCAGAAATCATCTGAAAAGATATGCTTCATTTCATCAGAAACCTCCAGGGCGTTTTCGGGTCAGCGGAGATGGAGTCCAGGCTCCCGTTCATGAGTACTGGTCATGTAGTTAAAATAGAAAAACATATTTGGCTTCTGCATGCTACTGTGTGTCAGAAATCAGCAATGCTTTCTTGAAGCATGTGGACTCTTCCAACTGTCTGTCAGTCTTCACATCCAAACACTGAACCATATTCTTCAGTGGAATAAACCTATGATAACCGGCTTGAATTTCATTTTTAAAAAGCACAAGCACAGAAGGGCCAATGGTGATTATTTAAAATCCATGGAGATTTGTTAATTTTTTTTCTTCTCAACATCACTTAAACTTGCTTTTCCTGAAATCATACAAACCAAAAAATGCCATTAGTCTGAGACCATCCCTCAGCTCCCTGACAGAGATGTAACTTTGAAAAGCAGGTCACATGTTTTCACCTGAAACATGCATTGGAGGCTGGAAACCAGACAGGCCAACTCTCAAGCATTACCTACGTCTCCCTTCCTTCTCCTTAAGATCTTATCTCCCCTATTCTCCCTAGAAAGCCTGGATAAAACCTGTTGTTGTGCTAACATGCTTTTATCAGTGTATGAGGAAGTAGAGAACTGAACTTTGGAGTATCTTCCCTCTTTGGTGGTGCTGCTGGGAGTTACTTTACCTGTCACTAGATGCTGGTTGCTCTCTTTTTGCCTCCTATGGCAACAACAGCAAGGCACCAAGCACTGCTGCCTGTCCCAAGTGTGATCAATTTTGTGGCACTCATCTGGAATTCTCCACCCTGATGTTCTGAAAGCAAATAGGGAAAACTTTGAATGGATACCCTGACACAACAAACCTGGAGGGAAGAGGTGAAGCTACCAAAAGTGCTGCAGTAAACCAGGGTACACTCCACATGCATGGCTGAGTGCATTGGGTACGTGGGACCAGGGGAAGAAGCAGAGTTACCAGACAGATGAGCAGAGATGTTCCTCTCTGTGAAAAGAGAGGTAGGAGGTAGCAGAAATGACACATTCTGGCTTCATTCCTCACCAGCTCCCTACGACTGTTACCATTACTTAAAAGCAAATATTTCACCTTTTAGCTCAAGGACAAATTCTGAGAACAGAAGAAGAGGAGGCAGTGAGCTGAGAGTCTGCTGTGCTGTCTCAGAGTCACTTTGCAGGCAAACTCAATTCCTCCACATTGCCTTTTAGTCATTGTGGTTTCCAAAAGGTCAGACCCTGATGTTCATAGTCTAGGGGAAATTTCCTAGAAAAATCTTCTGTGTTTGGTCCCTAATGTCTAAAAAATCAATATATTCAAGCATAGAAGCCCACCACTATTTTTTTTTTTTACAATCAACCTTAAGAATAATTTCTTTTCCTCTTTACTGCAGTTATTTACATATTTATCATTACCTCTATTCAGTCATTTCTTCAGACTATTGCAGTTCCTTCAATTTTTCTTAGTAACTTCTGAGTCATTTGTGTTCATCAGCTCTCTCAAGCTGACCCACAACTGTTCTTAAACGTGGGTATGGTACCCCAACTGTGGCCTTACTCATTGTGAGCAGAATAGTAGGACAAGCTCATAGCTCATAGACTGCATTTTCACTGATCTATCACAGTATGATGTTTGCTTTTCTTTTTTTTTTTTTTAATTAAGAGCTGCACGACACTGCTGATTCCCACTGAGCCTCCTCTCTAACCCCCATACCTGTTCAGCCAGCTCCTGCTTGCACTGTTGGCTCTTTACTCCATTTCTTTGCAATTGATAATTCCTATCAACACACAGACCATTACAGTTGTTCTTATCAGGTTGCAGTTACCCACTTCTAACACAACAACACATTTTGCACCTACAGAGCTGCAAAGAAACACAGCACTTGAGTACAGGGCCATGGTTGTGTCAGCCCAGCCTTTTTAGGAAGCACTTCATATTCGAATTTTCAGACCCATCCTTGTCTGTAGAGGACAACACTGCCACTCTTGGCCAGCCAGGGTGGCTGGGAGGGTCTCCCTGGGAGCCCTTTAGGCTGCCATGGGTGGGCAACTGCTGTGGGGCAAAATGCCAGCCTTACCCCAACCCATACCCCACGGCCAGCCCTCTGCCCCTGAGCACTGAAACATGACAGGCAGGAGCAAAGTCTCACATTTCTCCAAAGAGAACAAACATTTAGCTTCTTTTTGACTCACAGTACCAGAAAATAAAATTAAAAAAAAAACCACGAAAGCTGTTTATCATCCGATGAAGAAATAACTATTTTCCCTTTTTTTTTGCTGAACCTGTGATGCAACAACTGCTGTTACATATGAGGTACTTCAGGGCATATGTGCTTAAATCAAAAGATAGGTTTTTTTCTGAAGTGTGTAATGCTTTCCACAGATTTTGCCCCAGTCTTCCAAAATCTTACAGTTTTATGTGTGATTATCAGACTCTATACATGTGAACACTGGCAACACAGAACAAGCCTAGTCATCCTTCATACCTTTGTCTGACAGGGGTGTTTTAAAGAGATGTGCTGCTAATCACTTTGACTGCAGGAGCCGGGGTATGTAAGTACAAAGACACTCATTACTTACTGGTGAAGCAGCAGTAATGAAATCCAGTGACAGTGACGTGGAGGCTAGACCCAGAAGGAACATAATCCAAGTTACTGTGATGGCAGATTGATGTTAAGTATGTAATTAGAGAAGGAAAAATGAATGAAAAAGGAAACAGATGTAAACCAGATTAATAGTTATTTTGTATCTTCTTGCCAAACATGTCTTATTAAGGTTCTGTTACTGCTGCTTTTAAACCTCTGCTAACCAAAATGTATCCGATACAGAGAGCAATGACATTTTCCTTCAGGGTTACAACCCAGTGGTTCTGCCAAGCTCAGCTCATAGCGATTACCTGCCAGGATGCTAGATAGTTAATGAGGGAACAACGACTACACTTATAAAAAAGAAAAAATGGTAAATGGCCAGTTCCTTTTGGTTAAAGTCTTGAGGTTTTAAAAATTAACACCAAAGTACTGATAAAATACATGGTAATTTCCTGAGGAAAGATTAGAGGCTTGTGCTGAAGATAAAACCCAAAGTGTATGTCTCCCTGCTTAGGCTTTCATGTATTAATCTTATATGGATTGCTAGTGTAATTAGAACAATTCTGTGACAGTCACAATTTGATGAGCACCATCCTATAGCTAAGCACACATTCCTTATTCTCCCAAGACCATGGGAATCTGAATATCTCACTGCTTTCACTTTGTTCAATATTAAAAGGGAATTTGGTGCCCATGTCTGTCAGCACTTAATAAAGACTGGATTCCACAAATGCCTTAGGAGATGATGCCTCATAACCCCTCAGAGCTGCGACCAGGCTGACAGAACTTTGTGCACTGGTTAGCAAGAGACCACCCCCCCTGCCCACAGCTCTCAGCCTGATTCACATGAGCAAGGCTTTCAGTGACTGCTCTAATGCCTCACGTTGACTCTGAAGCGATTTCTGTCGTGAAGGCACTGGCAGGAGGTGGTCCAAGCCTGGTTCACTCTTCTGTGCATCTGCTGCTCCAACTGCGCCATCTCTTTTCAGTCTGACCAAGGCCATTGCCAGCTTGCAGGACAAGAATTGCAGAGCTGGAAAGCAGAGGAGAAAGGTCTGACAAGTTCAGTAAGATACTGGAAAACTTCCCTTGTGAAACACAGCGTTTTCCTCTTCCTGCACATCGGTCACTCAGGGAGAACAGAGGAAAAATACCCTTTTGTCTGAGTCATTCACACTATACTAAGAAAAACACAACTGTACTCCAGGAAGTAGCATTACACTAGGATATGGGAGTACTTGGGTGAAGTCAAGTTCCTTCATTTTACAGCAAATATCACTACCTGAATGCTATTGTTCATTTCCAGGCATCTTCGTGATTCAGCCTGGGACGTGTCTGTGTTCACAAACTGCAATTGCTGTATTTCAAAAGGGAAACTGATACAACATGCTCCTTTAGTTGTACTGAAATGGGATTGGCTTTTTCCTTACAGAAATTGGATGAATTTTGGCTCTGAACTGATTAAGTACTTAATCTGGTGCTTAACTTGAAACAGTTCAGTACTTCTATTGACATGAATAAAATTGTCCACATCCAGCTAAGTAACTTTCCTGTTTTTCTGGACTGTGTTCTTTTAGAACTGAACAGTTAGCTTAATAAATACTAGCCTAAGCATAACTGTAGCCGAATCTATAAAGAAAGGGGGTTACGGGGGTGAAGGGTAGATCCTGTGGTTTCTTTTAATTTTTTTTTTTTTTTTTTTTTGGTAAGAGAACGCTTTCTGCTACTTTGGGCCAAAATGCAGTTTTCTGAGGTACAGAATTCCACTCTCACAGTTCAAATTTCAACAGTGATGGCAACATTTGCAGTTTTGTTTGCAGTGATTTCTAACAGAAGGATTACTTCTCCCTCTTGGATGCATTTGTTTCTTGTAACGCTTGATGCAGTCCATCCATTTGGCAATAGCCCCCTCGTTGGGGAGTTACAATCTGTTGGGTTTTTTTCTGTCTGAAGTTTCTCAAACAGAGTAAGTCCCACGTTAAATTTATCTGAACCAACAAACGCATGATTCGCACAGATGTTGTCACCTCCTTTTCCTCACAGCACCTCCTGGGTGTTCCTCCTGTGGAAGCCAAGCATAAGTCTGGTGAAATTGAGGTGAAAATGCAGCTTCTTGTGTCAACAAAAAGGCTCCTCTGTTAAGAGAGAGTTGAGGGAACCTCCCACGGAAGCCTCGGTGTACATGATGGACGGTGACCCACTTCTCCAGCTTGGGAGGCTTGGCCAGTCTTCACAGAAATCAGTGAAACCAGGTCAATTAACCACAGTGAAAGAGCTGCCCAAAGGAACAAACAGGATGGAAAAGGGATAAAGTGATAAAGGAGCTAAACACAGCTTGAGCTGAAGTGTTCAGGGACCACAATTCATGTGGCCAGAGGATAAAGGTGAAGTTCAATGACAACGTTCCCTGGATCCTCCTTTCCCCCGCCTGCACAGTGTAGCGTGACCCAGTTCCCCCTGGGCTGTGGGCACTGGGCAGAGCACAGTCCATTCTGATGATGATTTTATTTCTAACCCCACTGCACTGAAAGGAGGATCCCGATTTACACTGACAAGGTAACTGGGCCCTTGGGCTTAGATGGGGGCTTAACACCCCCTTCCTCTTCCCAGCAGCTGATAGCTTGGCAGGAAAATGGTGAAACAATTGGCTGGGCTGACAGATGTTCAGTCTGATTCCAGATGATGTAGGAAAGCCTGGATCTGCAGATGTTGATAGTTTTCTGATTAAAAATCCTCCACTGACATACAGACAGATTAAAAAAATAATTCTTTAAAAGCACAGCACAGCCTTGATCTATGTATGCACACTCAGAAGTTGTCACCAGCTTTGATACGCGTTTCCTTCCCCAGCACCCCCCGCCTGTGCAGGGCAGAGATCCGGCCTGTCCTCCACCGTCAGGGAAATGCTGGGATCTCGTTACAGCCTCCCGGGTCGGGGCACCGGGCACTGCCTGTCAGTCGTGTTGCTCCAGCGCCCTGACAGGAACTGCCCTGCTGAAACCCAAAGATGATTGAAATGTTAATTGCTCCCAGGACGGTGTCAGCAGCAGCCTCGCCTGGCTGCAAGAAAAGCCCCAGGGCATTTACCTGAAGGAAGCCGAGGATCCTCCTTACACCAGGTCAAAGCAGAGCAACTCCACTGATTTCAGCCAAGTTTGGCCTTTTTTCCACTGGAAGAGTGAGAGCTCAGAATCTGTTCTCTGTTCATTAGTACAGCCCAACATGGAGAAACCAACTCTGCAAGGTGGGAAGGCAGCCATGAAACATGCTGTTAATATGTGAGGAAGCAATGACAGACATCAGAATTACTCTGCTATGCTTATGTTCTGGGAAATGCAGAATCCTGGCAGATCATTAGCAGGGGGCAAATGAAGAAGTCCTTAGGCAAAATTTTGCCATTGCTCCCAGTAATTGCCTTTTAAGCAACTGTGAGTTTCTAGGTGAAAGGTCTTGTACAACCAGAATGAGCAGTTCGTGACAGTAAATTTTTCTGACTGTAAATCAGAAGCTTTGAGACCCTAAATACTCTCAGTTTTGCTAATGGTAACAGAGCAACACAATTCTTCAGAGGCTGCTTACCCTAATTTTGTTGCATGTTGTACAGCCAACAGACAGATCACAGCAGCTTACTGAGAAGAAGATATATTTTCTTACACACAGATGGCATTAGAAAACACCTCTGTAAATAAATTCTGCAAATACACAATGAGTTAGTGATCTGATACACAATAAATTAGTTTTTGGTGCAATCCTCCCAACAGGAAGCGATGCATGTGCAGTGACTAAAACCAATATTATTACTTGCTTAAGTAGAGCAATGCATCCTGTTGTTGTGAAGGGTAAGCTTTGATTGAAAAGGACTGTTTTTGCAGCTTCAGATAATTCAAAACACTTTTTTTTTTTCTCCGAGAAAAGAAGTTTAAAAAAAGTTTTATTCACTTGTAAGCAGCAGCTCTTGGCACGTTTCCTTACAGAAGACACTGTTGTGTCCGGCTATTACTCAACCACTAACATTAGAGACATTAAAGTAGCAGGAAACACAGTTCATCTTTTGCGTAGTTAGAAAGGAGTTGGCTTCCCAATTACCCTGGAAACTGGACTTGCTGCTGGGCGTAAAACCACAATCCACAGCGGAAAATAATAGTTGATATATGAATATCTACCTAAAGACTAATCAGCAAAACAAACAATGCATGAGGAAGATGACCCACATGACGTGGTTTGGAGGAAATTAGTCACCAGTATTCTCTTGCTTCCTTTTGTTTTAAAACATCAAATCACTGCCCCTCATCAGTTTAGATAAGAATGGGTTAATACAATCTGCTGAGGATAAGAAATCAAGCTGTTTTCAAGAGCCAGGCTGCATTTTACAATTGCCTGCTGTTGACCATGTGCCTGTTGATTTCCAAGGATTAGGGCTTCAAGCTAGCCCATAATTCCAGGTGTTACTGCACATCATGTGGTGCTAAGGGTCTTAGCAAGCATCAGCACCATGAAAGAAAGACATGAGAAACTGGGGGTAGAGTCAGATCAAGTCTGCCTTGTGCATGATCCCAACACACCTTCTGCAGTTTCCTGCTGTATCACTGGGTCAATGAGCACACCTTTAAAAGCTTTCTCCCACTTCCAGCTTCATTGCACACTGTTCAGGGAGGATAACCAGTTAAACAGTGCAGTGAGATAAAACTGTGGATCTGAGGTAACTGCAGTGACTCTGATTTCCAGCCTAATTACAGCAATGCTCAACCAAGAGCAACAGTCCCCTGAAGCCAGCTGTGTGACGTGCAAGCAGTGACTCTGAAAGGGTATGTTTGCTTCCTTCTCCATCGAGAAACTAGGCATAAAACATTCCAGAAACCAAGTACTACAGGACATGCTTAACAAACAAACAAACAAGGCCATAAGATGAGTCCAGGACCTACTGATGTAAATGGAAGTTTTTGCTGTTCATTCCACCTTGGCCAGTGGTTTTGCTGTCCCCAGTGCACAGGCAAGACAGGACAGAGTGAAGTTGCTGCTTGGAGCTGCCTGGATGGTGTGACTTCTCCTTCAAGGTGGTTAACTCCTGTTTATTTTCAAAAGCCACTGCATTCCTTAATTGTCAATGCATGCTGTCTGAGGCTGGTAGCCCCTTTGCCTCTTATATTTTAATTAGGCTTTAATCTCTAGCAAATTAGCTTGATTGCACATGTCCACTTTTATTAGTCAAAGATTTAAGTAACACATTGTATTTATAGCTTTCTGGCCAAAGTAAGATCCAGACTCACCACTGTTTCACACTAGGCTTCCCCATGTCAGCACATAAGCTCTGGGGGCTTCAGGCAGCTGTGCCCTATGTCCACTACAGTGCAAAGGCCTGTGGCTCACACTGAACTGGAAACTGCTGCCAGAACTGTCCGTTTTGATGTGTAAACCAGAAGAAAGGTCAGTGTGCTGTGGAGCAGACAGGCACCAACACCAGTGACGTGTGCAGGAGCTGGAAAAAGCATCAACCTCTGCGGGTGAATATGATGACAAGACAGTCTGGAGCTGGGCCGCTTTGGCTGGGCTCACCCTCCACCCTGTCCACTGCTTTGGGCTACCTGGTATGGACACTGTGAGTAAAGAGCAACTCTGGCACAAGTTCAGGGGTTGTCAACCACTGGCTTTTGTTTTCATGCTTTTTAAAAGGTAACTGTTCCAATGAAAGGGAAGAACCAAACAAAGAAAGAATCCTCAATCCAAATTTCAAAACTCTGTTTCGAAGCTTTGAGAAAAATGCTATTTTCTTCCCACCCCCCAGGAAATGACTCAGTTGTAGAGAACCATCCAAAAAAAAAAAATCAGCTTGTCTGTTAGTATAAAAATCAATTCAAAAAACCCCAAAACAAGCAGCTGGCTTGGCTGAACAAGTCTCCTAGCAGTGGTCTTCCCCTGTGTTGCCTGTTCCTCTTTGGCCTCCTATCCCACAGCTGCATCTGCTCCGCTCCCTCTCCTTCCAACTGCTACTTCTTCGAACAAATCAGTGCTACTGAGTCATGAAAAGGCCAAGCTCCTACTCTTTCCCCTCATGTCCTGGTGTCAGAAGCTCCTTTGAAGCCACCTGTCTGAGCTTGCCTTCTCTTTCCTCAGCCACGGCCCCAGGATAGGATCAGAACCACAGCCATCTCCATCCTGCAGGAGGTCAGGCCAGAGTCGGGGCTGCTGCCAGCAGACCTACTGGGAACAGGAGCTTCTTCCCACTTTGCCCTGAGGCCATGATTTGCCTGTCCCAGCAGCAGCCTGTCTTAAGCAACTACTTACTGGTTGTTCTCCATGGATATTTTCTTTAAACCCCATGATTTTCATGGCCTGATAAACAATGCAAATATTTTCTGTGATCACTACCCACCCAATATTTTCAGCCTTGGCCATCCATCAGCCCCCACACAAGCCTGGGAGGGATCACACCAGTCCCTATGGATCACCATGCTCCTGCCCCATGCTGTGGCTGGCTGTGCAGGGATAGTTGTGTGTAACCCATGGAACCACCACAGCTCCACACAGGGCCCTGGGGAAGGGGTGCCTTGTGCCCAAAAGAGACCTCTGGGAAGGGGCCGGGTCCGTGCCAAGTTTGGCAGCTCTCCCAGCAGCTGTAGCTGCAGAGCAGGGCAGCACATAGACAGGGGTAATGAGCTCCCAGCAAAGTGTGAGTGTGCATCTGGTGTGGATCACAGGGCTGACTTCATTTCCTTCCTCCTGGCTCTCTTGTCATGCTCTGCCCAGCCATTTGGCCCAGGCCTGGCTGTTATCCAGCCAGTACCTAGTTTCATCAGGGCAGAGCCACAGATAGCACTGGCTTCCCAAGGTGTGGGATAGCTAGTAATCACTCCAGTGAGCCTTTGCAGGCTATTTTCTTTCCCAGGAGCCACCAGGTCTCCCCAGTGGCATCTGGAGAACATCCAGAGCTGACAGAGCAGTGAACAGGCACTTCCCTGTTACACCTGCCTGAATGGGAGACTGCAACCAGTAAAACAGAGAGGAAGATTTCCAGTGTCTTGGCCCATGAGATTCTCTGAAAAGCTGGAGACAGGAAACATTATCTGTTAGGGACTGATCAGTATTTGTGCTGCAGAGGCTCTGGAGGCTTCCACTGACATCCTGCTCCTGTTATTCTGGGCACAGCCACCAGATTGAAAACAGTCCTGGCCACAAAGGCTTTGCAGTTGAACTCACCTATGTGAATACATCAGACCTGGCCTATCAACAGACCTGCAGCTAAGGGCTTGGCTCTTCCTTTTTAGCCAGGACCACCAGGGATCTGTGCAAGCTGCCCAGCCTATTCCAAGTCCAACATATCCATCCCTAACCTGGAGGATGCTACTGAGTACCTGGAAGGACAGCAGCAAAGCTGCAGGAAACACAGCCACCTTCAGCCCTCCTCTTCCTCCCCAAGAGCTCCTCATCTGATCAACGGTTTTACTATTAACCCCACCACCTTTAATAATTCTCACAGGTAACAAAATAAGACAAACACCAGGGCTGGATGAGAGACAAGGACTTTAACTCAAGGTCACAGGGTGCAGGTCCACAGCACAGCCAAGGGCTGAACCCAGGTCATCTGAAACTCAATCCTGTGCCCAGTTAGCTGAGCAACCCCACTTCTCATACTTCTTCTATGTGCTTAAATTACAGGAACATTGTTTTGTCAAAGTAATTTTCTTGGATTTTCAACTCGGAATAAGAAGCTTCCAAACTGTGCAGACCTGCCTGTCTGGAACAGAGTGCTTCTTGTTCTCAAATGGTAAAGATGGAGTTAATTGCTAGGAAGTGGAAACTGTGCTATAATACCTTGGCTGAAGTGTATATGATGAAGAGGTGTTTGCTCTGCTGGACTTGCAGTGCTAATAACACATGTGTCTGCCAGACTCTGTGCCATCAGAAGTCAGCAGGAATTGGAGGACCTGCATGGTGTTAATGTGGATCAATCATTAATCAAAATCTGGCAGCTGAGCCTGGGATGGTGCAGTGAAGAGTCGGCTGGGACAGGCAGAGGGATGGGCAGAGGGATGTGCAGAAGAATGGGCAGAGGGATGGGCAGAGGGATGAGCACCCTCCTCACACCAAGCACTGCCTGTGCTGATCCATCTCTGCAGGCAGTGTCAGTGTGAGCCAGATCCTGCACACACACAGACCTGGGGCTGCCTGGATCTGGCATCCTTCTCTGGACTGAACTAGGACACCAGGGCAGAAATACCTGACCTTGGGATCAGTCAAGTACATGCATCTTAATTAATAAACTGCAACAAAGTGCTTATCAGTCCCTCATTACTAAAGATTATTCTCCAATGTCTGCACCACTTGCAAAACCTGGAACTGGCTGGGTTTGTTCCTCTCTTGCTCCTCCCAGGAGGTATATGTGCAGTCAGCACTATTTAACCATTCCCAGGAAGAGATGAGCTTTCCTGAAAGGAAATCACTGTTTCATCTCCACCCAGAAAAATCAGCAGGACTGGATAAAATCCGCAGTCCTGTAAGTAAGCCCAGGGGCATGGGTAGAGAGCAAGGCTTGTGCAAGCACTTTTGGTCCAGATGAAAGGTTCATGAAAAAAGACTTAAGCCTCTGAGTTTCCGTACTTCCAGTGTGAAACAGAGGACGTCCAGCCTGGTTCTGCTTCCCCTGATCTCTTTCTTTCCCCTTGGCTTCCTGCCATTGTCTTTGGCAGAGCTGGGATGGCTGTAGGAACCCAGGGAAAGGGGGCATTTGCTCTCCTTGCCCACCAGAGCAATTTTTTGTAACCCTTTTAGGTATTTTCCAGCCCATATAAGTTTTGTTCGAGTGCCCATATACACACATACACATTTATACATGCACACACATTTTAGATATATATTCCTGCACATGCACACGCTTTTACAGTGACCTTGGTCCTTCAGAAAGTGGGTCAGACAAATTTCTGCCATGCTCATATAATTCCATCAGCAACCATACAACTCCCAACGCTTTTCCTGCAAAATGATGACACAGAAGGACAGGATGAACACACCATGGGAGTGTAGCTGGCCCAGTGCTGACTTATACACTGGCACAACATGAAACTGAGGAGCAATGGGTGGCCAAACTGGTTTGATGGTTGTGTAACACAGCTTGTCACAGCTCAGCTCCTAATTGCTGTCCCCATCCAGGAAGGACTCTGAACACCTACATGACTTTTGCAACAGCTGGCCTTCAGGCCAGGCCCTGGGCTCACTAGGGCTTTGCTTAGTGCACGAGTGCCCTGAAGCAGCTTTCAGCATCCTCCTTCCCCTTCTGGCAAAATCTGGAAGCTGCTTTATTTTGTGTCAGCTGTTCCAGTCCCCTCCACTGCCTGTACACATCGTGTTTTGGTGTCACAAATACATGGCCTTCCTGGGCTTCTCTATTACTTGGGAGACACTGGGTGCTGGAGCAGGTTCCTGTAACTGTAGGTTTTGAGGCTGCTGAAGTTGGTTTTTCCTCCCTTTCTGGTTCCTGGGACAGGCCATGGCACCTGGCTTTCATTAGCTTTTGGTGCTCTACTCTAGGAAGCAAATTCTAGTTTGAGAAGGACCTTTTGCTTTTCACATGTTACTTTGAAGAAACTACTGTATAAAGAAAAATGTTTTCTCATCCAATGTCATCACCAGTAATGCTGAAAGGCTGCTTTCAGCCTGCCGGAAACCAGCCTCAGGGAGACCTCAACACCTGCTAAAATCCTGCCCTGAGCTGGGGCCTCTACAAAAACCCTCCACCACAGTCCTCATCAGCAGAATTCAGAGCCACTCCATCACCTCGGACAGCTTATGAAGCAGCCGGAGGCTCTTCCCGCAGCCTCAGCATCAGGGAGAGTGGGGGAGCCCCGTGTGAGAAAGTCAGGGCTGGCAGACCCACTGCAGCCTCACACAGCTGCCCACAGCCGCCTGCCCGGGCGGGGCTGATGAAGCAAAGGGCATCTCCTGGTGAGCCCGGCGGGATTCGCAGCCTGCCCGCTCCACGCGCGGCTCCACACCCGTGCGCAGCTCATCCTCACTCCTGGAGCACGGGAGAGGCCCAGAGCTGCCCACCCAGGGGCAGAACCTCTGCTGGGGCACCGAGGCAGGGTAAGAGGTTAACCCACTCCACTGCTGTCGCCAGGGCCCAGCACAGCGTCGGCTGCAAACCCCGGGACTTGGGGCAGGTACCACACTCAACCCACCCACAGAGGCCTTTTCTCACCCACCGGGTGGGGTCACCTCCTGGAGACAAATCCAGCCCAGGGAGGGCTGGGGATGGGAAAGGGAAGGGCAAGGAAGAAGGGGGAAATCATGGAAGGAATGGTCCCAGCAGGAAACCCAGATAAGAAATAAACCATGAGAACTCCCTACCCGCGATTTGCTCTGTGGGAAATATCCGCTCTCAGCAATGCCAGGGCGGGCGTTTTCTTTGATGTCCAACACTCAAACTTTCTTCCTGCCTGTACCAGGCATTCCTGCTTCATTAGAACACCTGGAATTTCTGAATCATCTGTGATTTCTTTCACTGTGACAGAGTCTGACTTGATTTCTATTATTCACTGCCCAGCATAATAGCATGAGTGGGGATTGCAGGCTCCGACACTATGCCACTGAAAAAAGAATAAAATAATACCTGATCAACGCTCAGAGCCCCAGCCCGAGATGAGCTGTGCCTTTTTGCAGTGCTTGGCTCATTACTTACTGCTGTCATTCAGACTCCAGCCCCAGAAAACCTCTGTGGACCTTGAAGATTGTTGGACAAGCTTGCTGCAGGTGACACAGCAGGTGACTGTTTCCCTTTCCTGTTGTCACCATGCAGTCAGCAGCAGAGGAACAGCTTTGGATCTCCAGCCCTGCATGGGTGCAGCTCCCTGGGGAACCTGGCTCTGCATGTAACTGCTGGAGAGGAACAGAGAAAGTACCACTCATACCACTGCAGGAACAACATGATACTCATGTAAGAGCAAAGCTGAGAGCCAGAGCCTGCTCCTGTGGCTAAAGCATTCCGGTGCTGTAGAGCAGAGTACAGAGCAGTGGGATCAGGGAAGTGCTGTCACTTAGCAACTGCATTAACACAAGAACCAGAACCAAACTGTCTGAAGTGAGAAATGTCACTATTTTTTGGTGCAGCTGTGCCCACACGCCGGAGCAAAGGGAAGTGATTTGAGTCCTGGGATGCTGGTGCCACCTACACAGCCAAGAGAAGGGCCCTTAACAGTGAACACAGGAGCGAGTACAGCAGTGGTTCTTCTTTTCAGACGTGAGTCCCACTACAACCTGGAACATTTTGTGAGAGGAATCAGCTCATGCAGGTTCTGGGACATTTTACTTACCCAAAGCCACTGCTATTTATCCTCAGAGTGGAAGCAAATGGCAACCCATCCTCTGCTTTTTATAACAAAACCCAGCAAAAATTCATTGTATTAGATGCTGCTACAACTGTGTTTGGGAGGATGGGTCACATTAGTGTTAAATACATCCCTTGTTCTTCTGTGCCCTGCAATGCACAGACAGAAAAGAGGCATTTTAATAAAAGAATAAAGATCGTTTGTTGGGTGGCTGGCTGTGTCCTACACCAGCAAAGTTTTGTCTTCTCATAATACAGGCAAAATGAGAAAACACAACACTGAACACTGAGAGTGCTCAGACCCATTGATAGCTTTGATTCTTAACAGCAATGTATTTTTAAGCAGGGTTGGTTGGTCATCAGCTGAGGAAACCCCATAAGGTGAAAAGAGATGTCTTTCCTATCTGCCATATGGGCACCAACCCATCTGTTCCCAAAACCAGCTCTCAAATCAAGAGCCAGGCTGGAAAGTAGAGTCCAGTAGAGAGGAAGAGGCTCACTGTTCCAGGGGAAATGACCTTGGTCACGTCAGCCATAGCCCCAAACATCAACATTTTCTGTAAAGTTTTTGTTTTTCATTTCCTTACTTTTTGTTTGTGAAAATATCATCCTAGAGGAGGGATTTAGGATTTATGCTTACAAATAAAATAGACTATAACTTGCCTAACGGGAGCAGTTCAGTTTTATATGGTTGTCTCTTGTCATGTTTACACAGCTGGTCAGATACCAGTAAGACGTATTTTCTCAGGAGGCAATGTGGTCTGGTGGAATTAGCATGGGCCTATCAGCCAGGAACTCCCACGTTGTAATTTTTGGGTCACTACTGGTTTGGTTTGGTGCACAGAATCATTTAACCCCCATGTATGTCACTGTCCCAAAAAGACACCTCCTCATCACAGCATGATGCTGAAGATCCACATGGGATGGGAGAAGATCAGAGTCCTAATGTGGCACCCAGGGTTGGAAACACCCAAATAAAGGCTGTGGAGGGATGGATTGGCTCTAACTTCCTTCTCTGTCTCCAACTCTGGTGATTGGGGTTAGGCAGTCTCTTAATCAGAAATGATGCATCTGACATGGTCCTGTGCCAGTCGTCCTGCTCCAAACTGAGACTATCCCTAGGCACTCTGCAACAGCTTGTCCCTCTTCCCAGCAATGAGCACAAGCCTTCCTGGAGAGACCCCCAGAGCTCTGCAAATCCTCAGTGAAGTGAAAAAGCCAACAAGCAGCAGTGCTAACGTTTAGCTCAGGAATGACTAAAAAGCATCAATTTCCAAAAAGCTGACGAGCATATCACATATTACATCTGAGCAGGAGCTTGCACAACAATGGGATTTTAAGTACCATGGAATGACTGGCTCTAGTTCCAGCTCAGATGGTTAAAAATCAAATAAAACCTAAACTGATAAAATTGATAGTTCAATGATATTGAACTGGGGCCTACACTGTGACACCACTGAAACTTACAGCCTTCGTTCTTAGATCCCTTCAATCCAGGATACTGTTGCCACAGCATTGAGGTTACTGAGCAGACTTCACATTTGACCTATGAAGTGCAGGGACACCAATCCATAGTTCTGGATGGAAATAATCCTACAGGAAAACATTTTAGCTGATAGCTAAATTGTGATCGCACCCATTAAAGATCCTCTTTGTTTACTTCTCCCACTGGTTACGTCTGGTGACTGCTGTGTTTGTGTTTCACTCTGCTGTTAATAAGGATTTTATTTGATGGGATATTGGAGATCCTCCAGCAAAACAACATTTCAAATCAGGCAACAGCTATTGTGCTGCATCAAGATGTTCTCTCTTTCTCAGTGTCTCAGGGCCTGCAATAAAAAGGAAAAGTTGCTTGCAAAACTCATGGTCTGGCTGTGCTGATAGAATATATGTCTGGGCTTCTGCCAGCAACCTCAGGGGACTTTTGTCAACAATTTGAGTCATTTTAGTCAACTGGTCTGCTCTTTAAGGGAGGATGGATGTGAGAACAGCTCAGCAGCAGAACATCTGACAGGTGGTGTGGTACAGAGCACTTCCTCAGGGTTTGTGGATATGGGGAAAGGATGACTCCATGGGTGAGGAGATGAGGTGCTCACAGCCCCACAGTCACATGGCCTTGTGTGTTCAGTCCTGGGCTGCTCTGCCTGGCTGAGGAGGCCAAATGGATTTTTTACCTGGCTCAGGGTCAGGGTCTTGTTGCCTTCTCTAATTCTGTGTCTGTGCTTGGGACTGGACCTGACGCCACCAAATCCCAGGAATACTGAAGGTACAGCACCTCACGGACCTGCCTCTTCCATGTACTGAAGGTACAGCACCCCAGGGAGCTGCCTCTTCCATGTACTGAAGGTACAGCACCCCAGGGAGCTGCCTCTTCCATGTACTGAAGGTACAGCACCCCATGGACCTCCTGGCAAAGCAGGGCCCTCCCCAGCTTGAGACCTGGTCAACCAAGGCTCTGTGCAGCCAAGGATGGAGACAGCATCCTCGGCAGCCTTCTCCCAAGCTGCACACACCCTCTGATGGAAGAAGGTTTTGCATACGCCTGAACTGCACCTCCTGAGCCATGGGCTGTTGCTGCAAAGCCCTGCTGTGACCTGTGGTTCAGCAATCAGAGCTTCTCCACCACTGCCAAGTGTGGAACAGAGAAAGGTGGAAACCATTTCAGCAGCATTTCTGGGGACATTTGAGAAAAGTACAGTTTTTTACCTCTATTTCATAGGTGACAGGGAATCAACAAATCTGACAAACACAGCATTTAGTGTGTACTCTCTTCGTGAGAAACAACTCAAATAAGTAGAAGCTTTTGGGGTTTTTTTTTTGGGATAAAGATTTCTCTTCTGGATGGCAGACTTAAACAGCGAAGAAATTTGTGCCTTCAGGGTATCTTTAACCCAATTTTAGACCCTCCTGGAACTCAGAGCTATTAATGGACTTGTTGCTGGAAGGTCAGCTTCAGTGTTTTAAATGGCTGTGAAACATGCTCCTGATGGGAGGACAAGCACAAAACCAAGAGGAAAAGAGGAATCTGTTATCTGATATTCCCACCTCTGCTAATAAAGTTCTCTTTTTCAATCCTGGAGTCATGGCTGCTATTAAAAAGAGTCTCATAAAATTGCCTTGACACCTTATCAACATTAGTACAAAACCCACACACCATTCACCAGCACGGTGGTGCAAAGGACAAAATGGGGATTTTACAAACTGTCAAAAGAAATCTCTTCCCTGAGCTCAACACTTCTGTGATGAAGTGTTGTGTATCTCTAGTGATCTATAAATATCAAATGTTACCTTTTACTGACTTAAGATGTTTGCCTTTTAGTAGCCTTATTTATATAATTGACACTTGCTTCAGTGGGTTTGCTCCAGTATTTCATTACCAGCTGATATATCCAGGTCAGCCTTGGCAGGTTAGTGCAGAACCCCACTCCCTCAGCAGGATCTGAAAATTTAGGTCAATTCACATAACTTTGATGAAACTTTAGAACTAAAATGATTTAAGTGACAACTTCCATTGACTCCCTGCTGAGGTTTGCAACCTTAAATCATGGAGGTCACAAAAAATATGTGAAGAATTTAAACAAACTCCAATTCAGGACTCCTTTAGATTAAGCATCCCTGTGCAGTGGGGGAATCAATATGGCTTAAAGGAAGTGCACAATGCTTTATAGTTTCTGAATAATTAAAACTTTTCATAGGAATTTAATGAATTTCAATGCACACCTTTTTTTCTCAACCGCACCAAATGCAGTTTTTAAAAAGACAATGGCAATGATAAGCACTTCAAAGTTACCAAGTTATCAGTTCTGGAAATTTTTTGTAGAACTGAAACCATCTAGTTTTAGGGTTGCATAGACTAAAATCCAAACATTTTTCAGTCAAAGGGCTCGACATTTTTCCATGCCATACCAGAATAAATGCAAATATGCAGTGTTAGAGCTTCGTGGGTACAATGACAAAGATCCCTTCCTATGTCACCAAATAAATCGTTGGGCAAGAACTTTTCCTGACTGCACAAGACAACCATGGTGACACATGGGCTTGGTATTAAAGAGGCCACGACTGCTTGACACTGCATAAAATCACTGTCCAAACCCAGGTTTTCTTTCAGTGCAGCATAATTTTTTCCTTTTTGGAACAGGAGCCTTGCAGGAGCTCTGATGGGCTGAGCAGGCACACACTGGAGAGCACTGGGGGAACAGGAAGGTTCAGGAATGCAATCCCACCTCTGCTCTGCCAAGGGGACACTGTGGGGAGGTCACGAGCTGCTGTTTCCAGGTACCTCCAATGCAGGTGAGCTCCACGCTCGCTCCTGTTTCCCAGGGCAGAGGATGCTGGGGCAAGCTGGCTCCATCTGTCCCTCCCAGCCAGGGACCAGCCTGGATGACCTCAAGCAGATCTAAATTTTCAGAGTTCTCTGCACTCTCTTGGTGGCTAGAGAAGGGAGCAGCAGGTAACAGAGGGAGGATTAACAGTCCCAATCTAAAATGAAAAATAATTTAATTCAGCAGCAGCACTGTACAGTGTTGCCTCCTGATGACTTTTGCTCTGACTTAACATGAACCAGAAACAACGCAATGACATTTGTCAGAGTGTGATTTACACAAAGGAAGGAATTCCACAGCACTTACATCTCCTCCATGAGTCACGTTTTGGTACCCCTGGGCCATCACACACATTTGGCCCTGGACATATTGAAAGGCCATGCAGAGAGAGGAAGGGTGCTTCTGAGACAATTCCACAGGACAAACTCCTCTACTAAGGGGGAAGTGCTGTGATACAGCCTTTGCCCCCTGCACTGCAATAGGACAGTGGGTTGCTTATGTGTGCCAGGGCAGTGTTTTCTCTTGTGTGCTCATTTAGCAAATTGGAGACCTCAAACAAAAAAGCAAACAGCAACTCAGGTCTTCAAAATCCTTGCTCCTCAGTGGCCATGGGCCTATCAGGCCAGTAACTCCAGTGTTAAAAGGAAAATAACTATCCTGTTATTTTATTTTGTAGACTGAAGCCGCTTCCCATCAGGGCCACACACAGAACTGCTCTGGGCTCCAAGGGAAGGGCCACCAGCCACAGCAGCCAGGGATGGGCAGTGACTGGGGGAGGCTCTGAGAGCCACCCAAAACATGGTTGGGATGACAGAGTGCACCAAAGTAGTTCAACCTTGCACTGCTTCTATGTTTCAAGGCCTCTTGGTTTTAAAAATGGTCCAAGGATTTAAAACCACACCTTCACTGAAAAGAGAGAACTGCTATTTCTAAGAGGCAGCAGGACAGCAAGTGTTGGGGGATTCAGTCCCCTCTAACAAGGTGTGTGTGCACTGGGGAAAGCTCCCAAGCTGCAGCTGGGGCTTCCTTCTGTCCCTGGGCTCTGCCTGCACATTTGTCATTACACGGGTGTCTGTACAGCCCTTACCCTTCAGTCTGCAAAAGCCACAGCAATGCACTTCTGCACTGCTGCATCATCCAGGTGTCAGCCCTGCCGTGACATTTTTTTCAACTGGGTCCCAAATGGCACATTTTGTATCTTAGTATTTAGTGCCAGTCTATAATTAGAAGACAATTTTTTCCAGAGCTAATGAAAAGATGCCCTAGCAACCTCTGGATCTGATCCCACATCCTATAATACAACTCAAGTGATTCCATTTCATTTTATGTGGGACAGACCAAAAGTTTGAAGAAAGATGCTGATAAGTATTTCCAAAAAAGATTATGGTGAAACTCGGTAAAAAAGGATGGAAGACTTCATCCTGTATCTGCCCCTGTTACATCCAACTTGGAAAGAAACAGGGAAAATTAAATGAGTAATACTTCCTGAACCATGATGGTACTTTGATAGAAATGTGGCTCAGAAGTAGCTCCCACGGAAAAGTGAAGAAAAATATATTTCTATCATCATAATGAAGACTTGACCTGTTGTTGTGAGTCATTAGTGTCAGTTTATAGAGGCAAAGATGGTGAGTGTAGGGACATGGCGAGCTTCAGCTGCATTTTTTCCCTGTGTGGATTTCTACCACGGTGTCCTGCTGAGATGCAGTGCCCATCAGTCACCAAACACGTGGCTCCATTCCACACCCAACAACACCAAACCCAGATTCCACACCAAAATCAGCATCTCCCAGCACTTCCACACCCAGCTGTCAGCATGGTGCCCAGAAGTACACTTGATTTAGCAGGAGGGAGCACAGCTAATGATGAATATGAAAGGAGTGCTAGGAGGGATCTTAAACAGCCCAACCGCTCTGCTTGGCATGGGTGCAACACCAGCTCTGTGTGTGCCTTTCTGTTTGGACAATGTTCTTCAAAAGCAACGACAAGCCCATTAAAATGCACCGGAAAAGCACCAAAGAGCTGCCAGGGTGAAAGCGGCTGCACTTCCAAATGGGGCTCAAGGTCTGGCACCTGCCCGTTCAGCAAAAATGCTCACAAGCACCTGAGCAAATGCCAGAAGAACATCACTTTGCTGAAAGCCCAATTTTCACAGCAGAACAGCAGGAATGGCCCACTGAGCTGTGTCTCTGGGACGAGCACACAGTGGGCAGAGCCCAGCAGAGCAGGGGGGCTGGTGCCTGCAGCTGATCCAGCCCAGCCCAGCGCCCCAGATCCTGGCCTGGGCCCAGCAGAGCCCACGCCTGCTCTCCACAGGCAGAGCCCTGAAAATGGAGTATGAGCTGTGAAAACACCACCTACCCCATGCCAGGAATGCAGGCCCTGGAGCACAGAATCTTCAGCGCCTGCCACGGCCCCGTCATCAGCTTTTTGGATTTATGTGCAAGGTAAACCCTGCTCACAAACTACCAAGTCAACAAAGAAATAACAATATAAATGCAATGAAGAACCACAGTGAAAGGCAAATGTGCCTGACACAGGCAAGTCCGAAAAGGTCACCAGAATGTTTGTGGGAAGGATACAAGGATTTTTAACTTTGAACAATGGGACCAAGAGGTGGACAAGGAAACCACTGTGATACCACCCCAGGGAGTGAATAAATATTGCCACAGACCATGAATTAACTCTAAACCAATTGTGCTCTAATGAAACCCGCTACAATACAGACACCAATTCACACACCTCAGTGTCATCAGTAGAATAGGCTGGTAATTAATGTTTTTCTGGAACATCTTTTAAGAGTTGAGCTCTCAAACTATCATTGCTCTCCCACTCATTTTGGACAGCCTTTATAAGACAGATAAAAGGGGAACATCCTGTTCCCAAACACACAGCACTGGAGGAGATTTCAAAGACAAAGATCAATGCCTCATCTTCTGATTTTTGGCATGAATCTTATAATTCATGGTTATTTCTTACTTGACAATTCCCAACAGCAAATCTTACTTTTTTTACAGAAAGACAGGAATTAACAACAGCTCATGACATTTTTATTTTAATGAAATTTAAAAAGGCAGTTATTAGTTATACATACACACAACTGATTCTGTACTTGTTAGTCATAAATATAGAACATTCAGAAGTACAAAATACACTTTATCCACAGCACAATTTCACATCAATATGAAGAGTTTAAACAGATACGTAACCAAGTGCCTAACAATGTCAGAAGCCCATTTTTGGAGTTGTTTTCTTTATCTTTTTTTTTCTCTCCCTTTTTTTTTTAAGACCATTAATCTACACAAAGTAATCAGTGCCCACAGTCATCAGTTTCATGAAATGCACTCTGGTTTAGAGTAGGAAAAGACTGACCTTTTAAACACAATTAGATGCCATCACCTTTTCTTTGCCCCATTAACAGCAACAGGCCCAAGCCCACATTCTCTTCTCACAGTTAACAACTGTGAAAAATGGGGCTCTGGCAAAAATCACCTGAAGCCAAACTTGAGCATTGCCAGGAAAAGTGAAAATATCTGAACTAGAAATTAGTCCACTCGATACCTTGCAAACAAAGAGCAACAGCAGTATGACACCAGTAAGGCATTAATGACAAAATGGCTGTATTATTCTCGAAAAAAGAGTACACCTATGTATAAAAATATATGTCATAGCAATTGGGTAAATCCAACACTATTTAACACTGTGCCAAAAGTAATTAAGAGTTAAAAAGGCAGTTCTGCAAGAAGTATTTACAGTTTCATACTGTACTTCAAAAGAAAAGAAAAAGCAACAAAGCTACAAATGGAACTATCTGGTTAAAGCATCACCGTAGGTACTGCCAGTAGCACTTGTACAAGTAATGTGATGGAGTCTCTCTTATTAAACAGGATTGCTTGTCTGAATAAATGAATATAAATATTTTAGTACCTAAAATTGTCTCAGTCTACATGTCTGCTCATTGAAATAACTCACCCAGACCATCAGTATTTGCAGTTTCTTGCTCCATTAGTTTAAAACACAAAAGATCCAGTTTCAAGAAACACTGTGTTTGCAACAGTTCAATCAGAAATCACAGCTTTATTTCCAGCTTAAAAAAAACATAAAAGAAATGAGAAATCCACCACCTATGAAATTCTGGAAATTGGAAGCCAAAGTGCTAACAAAGCTACACTGACAGCACGTAATAAAAACATCAGCATTCCCAATGCACCTTATAACTTCAGCTATAGGATAGGTTAAGTGGCTTTAGTAACCAAACACGTGACAAGAAGATACAGCACAGCCACGGCCACACAGCTTTGCCAGCCACAAGACGTGGAGCAGCTGCCGGGGAGGAGCAGGCCACGGACACGGCGGAGCCAGGGCAGCGCGCGGGGCCGGCAGCAAAGCAAAGCCTCACCTGCAGCGTTGGCCTGCTCAGAAGCACAAGGTCACCCAACTCTTCAAGCTCGTTAATTGCTCCCTCCTCGCTGGCTCAGGAATGGCAGCTCCATGCCTCCCACCCGGGCTGGGAGAGATGGGATGGCCAGGAATGGGAGAGGAGCGGAGGAAGGGTGGGAATGCCAAGGATAAAGCGCTGGCTCGGGATGGCGCAACGGGAACAGGGAGGGCTGACAGGGAAACCCAAACCTGGCACTACCCAGACTGCCCTCAACAGAGCAGCCATCGCCTTTCCTGACCAGAAAGGCAGGAGTTGTCCACAAGGTGAGCAGCAGTCCACGCCCTGATCCCTCAGGCATACTGACTTCAAAAAAACAACAAGAAAAAGAGAGGTGTGCTTAAAATTCTTCTAACAGTGCACTTCTAACTGCACAACCAAATTCTGTACACAGGAAGCCTTCTCCACTAGCACAGAACCCACGATGTGCTGAGGAGGTTATCGTTGCTGATGTCAGGAGAAACAAAACTGCTTTCAAAACCTTACTTTTAAATTGAATCCAGGAAGTAAAATAAGTTATAAATATACTTAAAGCAGTTTGTTGGGTAAAATAAAACAGAGGAACAGCACTTTTTCAATTCACTATTCACTTTACAGAGGAATTTAAAAAAATTTTGGAAGAACTGACATTTATCATGTCAAGGAGCTTTTGTGCAGACACACAAACTGCTCACCTACTGCTCCCTCCCTCCTGATCAGCCCATTTCAAAACCCTGCACAGACACTCAGCACCTCACTCACTGGTGCAGCATCCAGGCACCTCTTACAGACACCAGTGATTTTTACCCTGAGGCAGCAGAGCTTCACCTATCCAGTCCCATGAGCAGTCATTCATTTGAGCAGTGTGAAGGGAAAGGGAGATGGCTCCAAGAGAATAAACATCCATGTATTTAAAAGAATAGTGCGTAAGCACATGGCTTGCTCACCTAAGATGGTATTTTCCTGATCTCTGGGGGAGAAGAGATATGAGGGTTTTTGTTTGTTCTCAGTATGATTTGATGAGGCAAGTACAGACCAGGAGACCTTAGGCCTCTCCAGTACTGCCTCTAGAGATATACAAAAATTTCCTAAAAAAAGAGTCCCTAGCCCCACTTGCACATAGGGTAAGAGATTGGTCCCAGGTTTAGTGAGAGGAATAGTAAGAAGGACTCTTCCTGGCTACTGAACACGACATGCTGATCTCAGAGCAGGCCTGGACAGCAGTGTCAGATGGACACAGCCCCACCTGTGCTAGCTGTGTCCCTGGGCCACACTCGCTGTGAAACCTGCATGGCCAGAGCAGGCTGTGGGGCAGAGCCTGTCTGCTTTCCAGGATATTATCCCAGCAAGATGGACTGCAGTGATGTGCACTGTGCCTCCTGCCAGAGGCACTCCAGAATCCAAGAGGGGCTATGAGAAGACAGAGCTTAGTGCTGTGAAGTCTAGGAATCGCTGCACACACTGAGATCTTTCGGATGGGCGCTATGCCCTGGGGCTGCTGTTTCAAGGGGCCATGATGGCCCCTTGAATGTGCAAAAGCTGAGAGAAGCTGCCCTCTTCCTCCTCTGCAAAGGCTGGCTACCACTACCCAACCTCAAAGGTTATGAACAATCTGCACACAGGAACTCAGGGCTGCTTGCCCTCATGAGCGATTCCTTCTCCCTCCATCCCAGAGGAAATGATCTGGATCAAAATTCTGACCTTACAGTCCAACCACTGTAACTCATCATGCATATGAAATACTGAGTAGAAAGATTCCTACCACAACCCTGATGAAGACATATGGCAGGTGACTCGCCCAAGAGAAAGGTGATTAACTTTCCTCTGTGGAAAAGCACAAGGCATTCAGAGCAGTCAAGAGTCCTCAACAAACTTGGAAAGCTGAAAATCCCATATTTAACGGAATAGGGTTAACAGGGTTCAACAGAAGCATTTGCTTGGGAATCCAAGCAAAAATTCAAGTTATCACTGTGTATGCAGTGGACAATAGTCCAATCGATATCTATTACCAACTCACTCTAAAAAAATTATACACTACAAAACCATCTCACTGCTTGCAGCAAATGAGCTTGAATGATTTCCTAGTAACAGGCCACCACCCTGCACTGTTAAAACGTGAGGTTTCACAGTATAAAAAAGTACTTCACAGAAAGGAAATGCAGCTAATATAGAAAATGCAATTTTGATGTGTTTACAGTCATTTTTTACGAGGCAATATTTTTGGGAAAGCAAGAACAATAATAATTAAAGCAGCCAGTGCGAAATGTACAAGGTTATAGGCCTCAATTCAGTGCAAAACCAGACTAATAGCTTATGTAAGTAAATGTTTGTTCTGAATAGAGAACCACCTGAATTAAAAGTAAGAACACCTATGTGAATTGATGGAGACTCCCACAATATTCAAATCCTTCACATACATCATCAACCTTTTCAGTACATTCCAGAATGGACCCTTTGTAAAGGCAAAAGAAACCAGTACAGGAAATCACTTCATACAGCACAAGATATACATAAAGTACCAAAATGTACACACATTCAAGTTTAGGTTAGAAAAGGCAGAGCTGAATCTTCTGGTGAGAGAGGCCTACATTATGTTGCTTAATCTCAACATTTAAAGTGACCTAAAACCTACAAGAATCAAAGAAAACAGAGTATTGTGTCCGCTTTCAGAAACTTAAGCTTAAAGCAAGGCATCGAAATCGAGCGGTAGGCACTGTAACGAGACATGACCTTACCTTTTCTGTTAGTCTTTGTTACTTCGTTACCTAGTGAAAAATTACCATTCAAAGAAATGTTATGTGTCACTCACATTCAAATATTTAAGACTCAGAGATTTTTTTTTTAAAAAACAAGCAAAATTTTTATCTCTGAGGTAGATGACAATAAAATAAAAAAAAAATTATGGAGCTGTCAATGAACACTAACTAGTGCTGGAGCTCCTCTGTCAGCACTGATGCACCCCAAGGAGGAAAGAGCAAGCCCTGCACCACTATCTGAAACATGAGAAATGTGTCTCCTGGTTTAGTAGCTTCTACGGAAATGCAACACAGAAAAAGCAGCGCCAAAATTACACTGAAATGGCCTTGGAGAAGAACTTCCATTTCTGCTTCGCAAGCTACTCAGAAAATGGTGGAAACATGCCCAGGTCAGCAAAATCTTCAATGTTGTAATTGCCAGTGCCCTGTGTCGGATCTCCCGGCATCGGCAGCATGTCCTGCATGACAAGGAAAAATCAAAGTGAAGTATCACTTGCTCACACATTATCCAGACACAAACTGTTTCCTGTTCATCTTTTCAGTGTAAAACCAGATAAGGCCAGGTTTAGATAAACAAGGTGATAACCAGACTTATGCAGTGGGCTGTGCTAAAGTTTCTGTGCTACTTATGTTTTGCTGGCGTGTTTCTGAACAAGAGGTGGGACTTGAGGGCAGAAGTTTTGGATTGCTCCTCTGAATAAAGCACATTTGAGCTGCCTCCTACTCCTCCCAGACTGAAACAACTGCCCTTGGAATGGGTAGCTACATATGGAGAGAAGCAAACTCTCTGGTTTCACTTCATGGGGATTACGCAACATCTCACACACTCAAGCTCCTGCTGTGCAAGGATGAGTTTGGGCAAGGTCTCACCTCTTCAACAGCACTCTCTAAGTGAATAGTGCTCTGTGCAACACCCAAGACTGGATATCCACCCCTGCTAACAAGGTGCCTAAGCAGCCTTCATGAATGTACACAGACAGAGGAAATAGCAGGAACTTCTCAGGAGAAATGGGATTTCATGGTAATTGCTCTCACGTGTCTTGAGCCAAGAGAGGTCTCTGCAGGAGGCTTCAAAAACTACTCAACCTTTCCTCTCAGCCGGAGACTGAAGCCACAGGGAAAAGATATCCCTTGCTGGGAAAACCAGAGTTTATGCTTGCTTTTCCTGTCAGTCCTTACAATAATAAGCTCTTACCACAAAGCCAAGTCTTGCCAGGGATGCCTCATTATCTTCACAATAAAACAAAATTAAGAAAACAAATACGAAAGCTCCCAGGATCTGCTCTGTGAAAGAGTAACTCTGAGAGCTGCTGTGCACTGGGAAGTCACCCCAAAATAAAGACTGATTAAAATCCATCTGAGGTCTTCACAGCATCCCTGTCGATGTGGTGAGAGAGACTGGGAACACAACCGGCAGTGTCTGAGCTGCCAGGGTCAGCCTTCATTTTCTGACCAAAACTTGCATTTATTTGATGTTTTCCCACATTCTGTCCAAGCCAAAGGGAAACTGTAGCTGCCCCCACCTGTCTACATTTCCATCTCTGCTGGGGTCTCTGTGGTAAAGTCTCCTCAGGCAGAGATCCAGCAAGGATCCTCCCAAGTCTGCCACTCTCCTTAAGCCCAGCTAGCCCAGGGCTGGTTTTGGGCACAAATAATCCAAGCAACTTCTTGCAGGCCTTTGAACTGAGCTCATCCAAGTTTCTTATCACATCTGGCTATTATCTTAAGTCCATCCAAATGCACGCTCACCTCCAAGAGCTCTGCAGGGGAGCCCAGCTCTCCTTTTCTTGCATGGTCCCCCTTCCCATTAATTTCATGAATAGTTTGTTGGGACACAGCACTTATTGAGACACAAGCAGGACACTGCTTGGAGCCCCATGTCTCTGTTGGCCATCATCAGCTCCACTGGAATTAGCCTGAATATCCTTTTGGGTTAAAGCATGTGCAAAGTGATTAAACTTTGCCAACACAAAGAGATGCAACAGACTAATCCTGCCTGGGCCACAGGCTAAGAGCACGCAGACAGGTAGTCATTCCAGATGAAGTGCTGCTTTTTCTTCCTGTGTGAAGCAATGGTTCATCCACACAGAAGTACTGCCATGCTCACATCTCTTCTGCAGCACTCCTGTGAGCAGCCACGCATGAGGCCAGTCTTGCAGGTGAACTTACTTTCTAAAAGATAAGAAGGTGCCCCACTTTTAAACTTTGCTTGGGGCTTGAACTGTCTTTCCTGCATTTAGCTTTATTGTCTTCTTGCAAACTGTCTTCTTCATCTAATTTAAAAACCAGTTATACAAGGACAGATATGTTATTAGTTAACTTATGAAGTCCTGCTCTATAGTAGGACTTCACTATCTGTAGTGAAGGCTCAGAATTATAGTTTATTAGGTAGTTGAAGATGATTGTTCACCACCTGATATCTGACTGGGTTTCACTTTATAAATTATTGGCCACAATCTTCTATGCAGTATCAGACTCTTTTTCTGCTTAAACTACCAAAGAGAATCACACTGGTATCTAATTGAACTTGACTGGGATGTCAGGGGCCAGCACCAGGATAAGAAAGACCCCACTTGGAATATTTCATGGGTTCTATGCAAAGGACATAAGCCCTAAGTATAGCATGCAAAGAGAAGAGACAACAGCATTTTACATCAGCAAAGATGCTGTTTTGTGGCAGAAAACCAAATCACATCAGTAGCTAAGGGCAGCCAAGAGCAGTGCGGGCCTGTGGCAGCACGCAGCAGGAGGAAAGAGCTCCAAGCCCTGCTGCACCCTGATTCTCAAGGGCCACAGCTCTTAGCTCAGCACTCAGAGGTTGTCAGAGGGAGCTGGGCTGGCTGAACTCTCCTCACCTGGAACACCTCGGTCTGGCTGGGCTGCGGGTGCGAGTGCTGGTCGCCGCTCTGCTGGTTGTGGTGCTGGCTCTGCCACTGGGACCACACCTCGGAGGGTCTCCCCTGGAACTGGCTGCTGCTCTGGCCACCTTCAGCTGGACGGGGGGAGAAAGGGCAAAGTCAGAGAGCAGCTCCTCCAAAACATCTGCCTGCTTTGGGGTGTCATCCATCAGTGCCTGCATCTGCAAAGGAGCCTTGGGGAAAAGACTCTGAGTGACTCCAGCCCTGTGGGGAGGAAGCTGGGGGGAATTTCAGCCCCAGAGCAAAGCTCAGGGCCACAGCTGCACAGCCACGGCAGGTGAACTGCCCAGAGCAAAACATACAGTGACACAGAGAGCCAGGCACTGGGAGAAAACTTTCAAGCATCCCTCCATCACTTTTTAACCAATAATAAGGAGTATTTGCCATTTCACTTAAAAACCAAATTACACCATCTGAATGCTCTTTCTCTTCAAAAGGCTGAATTCTTGCAGAGCAGTAGGTGCACAGTTTCCTCATCTAAGAAACATGTAAGCAGATGTAACATTTTTAAAGCAGATGTAGAAATGGTATGATCAACAGACAACAGCATTGCTGATTAAATACAGGCATTACTGGACTGTCTTGTCCTCCAATGATACAGCTGCAAAATGATTTATTTAATATGCAGTTTATAGCAAGTTATTATCCTGTTCATATGGTGATACTTTCTTAGAAGTCTGAGGCCATTTACATTTGACAGAGTAACACGAATAACAAGACTTCATGGTAAGTACACTTAAAATGATGATTTGAAGGAGATTAATTACTTCTAAATAGTCTACCAGAAAAAAAGCATGTTGTCACACATTAATTTTGTTACCTATTACACATACATTTTTCATGAGTACAGTAACAGATTACAATTAAGCTGGACTCATTTTACCCTGCATTTCTACAGACTGCTACTGAATTATAATATTTTTGGGTAATTTCCCTTTCATTAGTTACAGTATGTTCTTCTAAGAATTAGCATTTTAGAAAGCTTGTCACTGGGCTTATGCTTTTCCTCTAAACATTTCCTCCTTTTTCTTCTTTTTTTTCTTTTAATGCTTTTCTATATAACTGTTCCAGCTACTTTTGCCTGTTTCCCTCTCACTGCAGAGGATCCAGCTGTGTATGTCTGGTTCTTCCCAATCACCAGCACTCTCTGCCAAGGGTGCCAAATTTCCTGTACCAAACTTCCACACCTTTGTGTGGAAGTCTGTGCCAAGTCTTTGATAGCCAGACTCAAACGTCAAATCAGCCACTGCTCATGGTCATGACTTCAGAAAATACAGAAAACACCTGTTTAACCCAATCCTTTTGGCTGCCAGTTAAGCCATGCAAAACAGATAAAGGGAACATTTTACAGAAAAGTAAACAGGCTGTAGTGATGCATTTCTATCACATCCAAAGTAGATGATTACAGTTCTTCCCTTACTGACATTACCACAACCAGTAATTCAGCTGACTCAGAAACCCTGCAGCCATTTTAAGGGCCAAAGTAAGATTCATCCAAGTTACCCTTTTAAAGAAAGATGCAAGTGTGGGTTGTTTTATTTTTTTCCCTCAGAACAATACACTGAAATTAACAGAGTGAAGCAAATGATGCTTCTTTTCAGCAGAACAGCTCCTGCCAGCCGGCGGTGAGAGCCACCCGTCTCCGTGAAGGCTGTGTTATTAATAGCACCCAAACTGATGTAGGTCAGGAGATGTTTCTCATTAAGTGAAAGGGCTCTTGCCAAGTAGCTTAAGCCTGAAATACAAGGCTGTCTCATAAACAAATGTACAATGCCTGGTGGAAATGGAAATGGAGGCAGGAATAAGCTGTGTGGGAAGAGCTCCCTCTCCATGCCCTTTTTCCAGGCACAGGTCTGCACCAGTGGGGCCCGTCTGCTGTGCCAGTTCTGCTCCCAGGGCACAGGAGCAAAGAGACACACATCAGCACACTGCTACCTGGGCTTTTTGGAAGTGCACATTATTATCAGCCAGTGACATTTTTCATGGAATTCATTATATTTTCTACTCTTGAATATTATTCTTCTGGTGGAGTGCAGAAAAGTTACCAAGGGCTTACCTACTGGGTCAAGGTCTGAAAGCCACTAAATTAGCATGTAATAGGAAAAAAAATAAATTCAAAGCATGGCACCTACTCTGATTAGGTCAGTAGCAGTGGGGGTACAAAATAAATCCTGTTTCCAGCCAAACTCCAACACACCACCTCTGTGCAAGAGAACACCACCATGAAGAAGAAGATAAAAAAGAAAAAAATACAAATTTATGCCTTTTAAGTGTTCTCTTGAGAAGTAAAAAGAAATTGAACAAGCTGACCATAATTTGGGTGGATATGTATTAATGATACAAGCAACTTCCAATTCTTTCATGACACTGTTTACTGTGAAAAAATAACGAAGTTCCCTCACACCATAAAATGTCAAAATATTCTGAAGCGTGTTGGATGCGGAGGAGATGTAGTGTGGAGGGAACAGCTCAGCTCTGTCCTCCTTAGTCAGTAGCAGAAAGCAGAGCGCTGCACCACCTGGGCTTTGCAACTGACCCACCAAAAGAACAGGTGGGAGGATTTTTAATGAAGTTAACGTTGCAGAGTTTCATTATTATGTGCATTTCTGTGTTACATCATTTAAAACTTACCAAAGCCTGCACTTCGGTTTGCTAAGCTGGAGTAGGCATTCCCGCTTGGAGAAGAGGTGGCTGGGCTGGAAAGGGGGCTGTATGACGATGGATCAGCTGGGTAGGTGTGACTTGTTCCAATCCCAAAGGGAGACGACTGAGCCTTGCCAGACTGAGACGGAATTTGCTGAGGAATAAGGGGTAAAAGAAGGAACAAGTTTTATTGTTGAGGAACAGCACAGCAGAATCACTTTCAACAACATAAAGCAAAGATTAAATAAACTCTGTGGATGTAGTCACGTTTTTCCTGTCTCAGCCATATTTCATTTCTGTCTGGGCCAGCTTACTGCTGCAGAAGGAACACAACAGACTATAAACACTTACAGCTCTCCTGCTGATTAGCTCACATGTAGTCTGTATCAGAGTTATTTGGAAAACCTGGATTTCCTTCACCACTATTAAGAGGATTAATCTCAAACTGATCAGGTATAAAGAATTCACCTTTATTTTCCAGGTGTATTGATTTTGTAGTGCCACAGCAAATCAGTTATCTGAATGTCTTGCAGGACACATGCAGGTCCCAGCTGACCAGAGTCTCCAGTGCTTGGGACTAAACGGCCAAAGAAGTATCAAAGCTAATGAGCTGCTTTCTGTTCCTGCCTATGAAATACAGACAGCAGTTACTTTGCCTTGTAAAAGGTTTGGGAGGATGAATCACCAGCCCTGGGAGAAGGGAAGAAACAGTCTAAGACTGCTTTAATTGGGCAGCTGAGTTAATTCAAAGGTACTAAAATCCAACTTGCTGTCATTTCACCTAAATCATGGCTTCATTGCAGGATCTCCAGAATGTTACTCAAATGATTAAACACTGCAGAGGCTGCTTTGAGATATGTACAACTTGTACACTGAGACTAGAAGGGGGGGAAGTATCTCATTCAAAGTCATGTGCTACAGCAGTGTGTTGTGTGACAGACGGAATCTGCTTATAAACCATTTCCCACATTATGAGTAAGTCCAGCAGTCCCAAGAAAAACTCACTGCCTAAGCAATTCCACAAGCAGAAATCAAAGGTGATTACATCTCTGGATACCTGTAATGATGTGCTATCATTGCACACAAGTGAAGTTATTCTTCCCTGGAAGAGAGGGACAGGGAGCAGAATGGAGCCCCCACAGTCCAAGGGGAGAAGGTCAGTGACCTGCTACACACAAGTCCATGGGGCTGGGCAGGATCCACCCAAGGGCACTGAAGGAGTGGCAGAAGCGCTCACTGAGCCACTTCCCATCATTTATCAGCAGGAAAAATTCCTTCACCAAAAGGGTTGTCAAGGAGAGGAAGAGGCTGTCCAGGGAAGAGGTTGAGTCACCGTCCCTGGAGGGGTTTAAAAGATGTGGAGATGTGGCACCTGGGACATGGGTTAGTGGTGGATTTGGCAGTGGTGGGTTAATGGTTGGACTCGATGATCATAAAGGTCTTTTCCAAACTTAATGATTGTACACTTTTTGGGCAAATGCAGAGGAGCTGGGGAAGGAACACAGATCCCAAGAGGCATATAACATGAGGGAGATGCTATTAAGTCTTCAGTTTAGTTCCAAGTTAAAAAGCTGTACATTTCTGAAGGTTTCCACAAAGGCAACGAGAGCACAGCATGTCACTTCCACAAGGCTTAACTCTATTTTACTTTCTTTAAGATGGATGAATGAATTCCAATTTCCTTACACTCACACACAAACTCCGTTGACTTGGACAGAATTTGTGCAGTAAGAGGGATGAGTAATTTGTTTTAGTCATTTTCAGCACTCTCCATATCATTTAAAGAAAAAAGTTAATGTTACAACTGGATTTCATCAACCAGGTGTGACAGATAACCATGACAAGCTGAGAGCTGGGAAGAATCAGTGATTAATGTGGAAACAATTCAGTTATTGAAAAATTATTTAGTGCTCACCCAACATGCCATTCCAGGCTACCAAACAATGGGAAGTCAAGAGTGATTAAGAGCAGCATTATTAAGATTGAACTTGATTATTTCATACTATTTGTGTTTTAACAGAGTTTCAAACATTTTTTTTTATTGTTACACAGAACAAGAGGTGATTTGTGGGCTAACATTGACAAACACAGTGCATCTGATGCAGGTATGTGCTGTTTGCCCCAGCACATAACAGTGTGAGCTACACTGGGCAGTGCTAAGGGAGCAGCAACCTCTGCTCTGAATCCATGCCTAGATTTGTACATGCCCCTTCTGCCAATCCTGGTAACTGTGGCTAACATTGCTGGGTGCAAGGACCTGGTCCAAGAAAGATTTAGTTCACAGGCTTAATACTAAGGCAGGAGATCTGTCCTTTTTCTTTCATCCAGTGCACACATAAACGCAGGACAAGACTTTCTAGTGGGATTTAGGTCAGTGCAGTGACTGCCACCTCGATGAACACAGTCCCAAACCAAGTGCAGTCACACGTGGGGCAGCCGGTTCACACTACGATAGCCTGCCAAGGGACAGAAGTGAGGTACCCAAACACAAATTGGTAACACTCACATTATAAATGGGTTTTACTACCTCTTTTGTAAAAAGTGCAGAGATTGCAAATCTTTAATGAGTGTGAAAATGAAGCACTTCCCATCAATACCTGTCCTGGGAAGGGCGGCCGAGTTCCTGTCCAGGCCACCTGGCTCTGGTTGAGCTGCCGGGAGATCTGGGTCAGGTTCTGGCCTGTCGAGGAGGAAGACTGGATGTCGTTCACACCAGGCACGTGCACCACAGAAGAACTGAGGGAACAGAGACAGTGCCTCAGCTGTAGGGCATATTCTCAATGCTCAAATTGTATTCCAGCTACAGAAACATTGACAACACATTAAAACTAATTCTTCAGCCTATCCTGATAAAAAATTACTTCAAACCATCACAAAACCGTGAAACATACTGGCATTCTAAAATGTCAGTTCAAATAGGCATTGTGGGCAAAACCATTTTGAATGAGACTTCAGATACCTCTTTGAAAGGGCTTCTAAGAATAAAATCAGTCTCTCACATGGTGCATAAACACAGCCGCACACTAGTTTAACATTTAATGCATTAAAAATCATGCTTGCAGAGAGTATTCAAGCAGGTACTTCATCATAAATTTGTGCTTTAAGTCAACAGTACTTAAGCATTTCCTTAAAGGCCATTCTAAATGAAGGTGGGCAAAAAAGATGACACTTAAAAGTACTTTCTTATTTGTTTCCTGCCTGGGAAATGAAGAAGTACTACATGTTAAAAATGTAGGCTTTCAATTCAATTTTTCACCAACCAATGCTGAAGAAGAATATGCAGTTATATACCCAGGCAAAAGTATAATCAAGACAGGAAGTTAAATTAATGTCATAATAATGATAATAATGATAATGATAATGGTAATAATAATAATATGTTAGCTGTTTCCTAATTACTGAATTTCACTAGAGAGCAACACCCAGAAATTCCTAATTACAAGAAAAATTTTATGAAGGAACTGCTCCACGTCCCACTTTATTCTCATGGAAGTCTTGAGCAATGGAATCTACACAACCACACATTGTGACTGTACTTTTATATATAAAAACATATATAAAAATGTAATATTTTACATGTCATAGATAAATGAATATAAGTGAAGACAGCATACAAAACCACTTTTGTGCATCCACTGAAACAGTTTGTTCTTTTCTGCAATCCCTTCCCTATTGTTTATTTTCACAATCTTACAGAGAAAGAAGAGGGCAGATTGGGAAAAGAAGTAAACAAGGCTTAACAGAGAGAAAGCAGGAATCTGAATCCTCAGAGAAGGCTGACAGAATCCCTCCCAGAGTGTAAGCAAAACGTGGCAGGCATTTAAATATGGGAGTTGTTATTCTGGCTTTTTTAAGCTGCCTAAAAGCAAAGTGTATGTTTAGAAATTCTTTGTAGAGTTTCTCTATTTTTCATTTATTTATTCATTTATTTTAATTTTTTACTACCACAGAGTCTCCAAAGAAGTAAACACAGACCAGAAAGTCCATCTAAATCTGGCTGAAGCACAGAGCAGCTGCTGGGGAGGGCTGGCCCTACTGCCAACACCTTCTCAGCTGGACTGGCAAGTCCCATCATCTAAAGAGCTTGGACTGCATGTGGAATACACACTTTGAAACCAGGATTCTGCAGAATAGTGCCTAGAGGCTGCCCAGGCTCAGTAACTGAATGGGCCAGGCTGGAGATTATTCAAAGAGGATAGTTCATTGATGGTGGAAATGCTGGCAGAAATGCAAGCCATTACTTGATGTAAGAGAATAGCAGTAGGGAAAAAAGTTATAGTTAAACATCAGGAATTAACAAAGGAAACGAACAGAACATGTGCCAAACCCCAAGAAGGCAAGTCAGCCATCCAGTAATATACAATAGCCAATTAAAAGACATTTTAATTTACTTTTGTGTCTCCCCAAGTTATTCTTGGTTTTAATTTGACAAAACACACTCACAGGGATTTTATTTCTCCCCACTGAGATTATTAGCAATTATAACTTTAAGAACACATTGGTTTAAATAAAATCAGTCTTTGCAAATGTTTTTCAGTTCCTGGAACTGACAGACTCTGAATGGCTGTCCTTCACTTTCACAAGCTTGGCTGGTCTGAACAGGAGAAAGAAACTCCAGTGAGACAGAGTGGTGATAGCACAGGGCACTGTTATCACACTCTCAAAAAGCCACTGCAAATGAAGACAAACTTCAGATGAGGCAAATCTCTATAACCAGCTGGTAGGCAAGGACACACATCCACAGTAACTCAAAAGTACCTCAGAAAATGCCACACAACCACCTTACGTGTGTTGGGAAGTTGCCTCAGAAAACTTTTCATGCCTGTGTCCCAGTCCTCACCTGGGACTATGGATGCAGCATCCCTCTGTTCCCTTTGATAAGGTACCCACAGCACTGGCCTTCAAGGCAGCCTGCAGAAGTACTGACAGCTGTGAGTGCAAAACAAATCTTTGCTCCTTCCTAGTTTGGTTCAGTGTATCTCAAATCTCTGAGTCTGCCCCATCACCTCTCAGATTTACCTCCTTTCAGGATTTGTTGCTGCTTCTCAGCTTTTTACCAATTACATCATCACAGCAAAAAGTATCTACTTACCAGCCAGGATTTTTGAGAGAGATACCCAAATCATCTCAGCTTGTAAGCCCAGTGTAAGTGCTGAGACATCATTAGCAGTGAAGTGTACACAGAGCAAAATTCATTCATGTAAAGAAAGCCCTTGCACCTTGGGTTGGTTTTGATGGAAGGGGAACAGTCCCCCACTCTCAGACAGAAACTGATATGTTCAGGATCTGGATCAAGTACCTGAAAGTCTTTCCCGAGTGTCCTGGCTGAAATGGGCTTCCCTGTGAGTAAAGCTGCTGGTTTCCTGCTGTGGATGCAGAGGCCATCATTTTTTTATCTGCTACAAGAAAAAAAAAATCACAGAAAAAAATTAATTTAGGGGATAATGAAGGAAAAATTATTTAAAGACAACTGCAATGTATATATGCAGCAGGCCCTTCTTCAAGCTTTATGAAGAAGCCCTGTGGAACACACCAGGAATGGCACCCCAGGGCTGTATGACAATTCAGTGTGAAAGAGAGGCACAGCTGGTTTGTGTCTCCTCTATAGCCTCCTCTCAGGCTGTGCCTCATGAATGCCATTGTTGGCAGGAACACTGTGCTGGCTGTGCCCTCCAGCCCCACAGCCCAGAGCTGCTGGAAGCTGCTGCTGCCCGGACAGGGCGCGGCTCCGGCCGCTGGGCAGTGAGGGGTGCCTGGCCCCCAGCCACAGCCTGCAAAGGGGAACAAGGCTTTTCTGGGAGAAAGGTGAGGCTCTGCCCAGGGAAATGGAGGAATGTCACACAAAACAAGCCTGGTCTGAGGAAGGTGTGATGCACCTCGTGCATTGTTGTTACCACAGACTGTTTGCACTGAGGTGGCAGCTGAGGGCCCCCACCTCGCTGGGTTAAGCAACCCAAGGAAGGGTTTCCAAGAGCCCCTCTCCTAACCAGTTGACCACCTGAGTCCCTCAGGACAGCCCGAGGAGCACCCACTCCCCGGCAGCCTGGTGGCATTGCCTGCACATCCCGGGGTGACAGCCTGGGTGGCCCTGCAGCCCCACCTGCACGGCAGTCCCACAGGTGGAGGAGACACTTTGCTCTGAGTGTCACAAGATCTGCACACCTGAGCTGACAAGGCAAAACACAGGTCTCTCCTGGATTTTGCTGTCCTTACACGGCTTGGGAGAGCCACGAAATAGGATGGAAGCATCCCAGAGGGGTGGAAGACAAATGAGCATAGGGAATAACATCCACAAAGAGATGCCATTAACATCCACAGTCTATTCTTAATGTGGCAACAGGAGATCAACCTCTAATTGAATGAAATGAGAATCAGAGAACAGCACCATTTGGCCCCTTAATTTAATTTTCTGGCACTGGATTATTTCAAAGCCCAGGGAAATCTCACTACTAGTTTTCTTAAAATAGGTCTGATACACCACCCCCGATTCACTTTCTCCATCTCCCCTCCAAGTGCAAAACACCCCGTAACACACTGATGGTTTTGCAACCATTTGTTGCTATGTACCTGACAGGCAGAGAAATCAAATCTGCCTCCTCATTTTCCCCTTTGGTCTCTTCAGATTCCCACTCATTTCACAAGATGCTCTCTTGGACAAAAGGCCCACTCAACTCACAAGTAAGAGAAGTATTTTTTAAGAGTTTTTATGTTTTTAGTTTTCCCTAGCTTTTAGAGACCTCCTGAGTGTGACTCACCAAAGGCCTCCAATACACACCAGCTCTTCTCTGTTACCTAAGTTGTTCTTACATTATGTTCCTAACAAGAATCTAAACTTGCCTCCCAAAAGAAAAAAGTCACCTCAAATCACCTCACAGGAGCCTTGGAGAGGGAGCGTGGATGCCACTGATGCAAGCTGTCATTGCTTGTCCTTTGTAATGTAGAAATTTGTAGAAATTCCTCACTGGCTACCTACTGCCCAGCACAGACATGAAGGCTGGGCTGTAAAACTACACTCTCATATAAAAAAAATGGGGAGAAATGGGGACAAGGTCTACAGAAGGTTGTGTATATAGTAGGAAGAATTGAGAATGGGCTGAGATATCTCTGAGAAGAAAGACAGATGAATTTGTCTTTTGCTGCAGTAATGTCATTCTTTCATGAGATGTCCCATTTCCTAAGGCCACCCTTAGCAGCGACACCAAACTCTCAGGGTTGGAAGAGACTGAGCCAAAATCCTGCGGGTACTTTAGATATTTGAGAACAACTCACCAGAAAAATTGAGAGTGCCCCAAATGAACTGGAATTCCTCAAGTGCAGCAGAGTTGCCATGGCAGCTGCCAGGGTCTGTGCCACAGGATGACACCAAGACAAAGGGAACAGCTACACTAATCACAAGCAGCTAATTCTCCTTCCTGAGTTACCCTGAATGCACTTTAGCCTCTGAACCTGGCCCACATCTCTCCCAGCTGTATTCCTACTCAGGACTTCACGCACAATTCTCTTCTCTCACCTTTGGTACAGCACTGAAATTTTGTTTTGGCGTGTTTTACCTGTTTCTCTCTAAAATCTACCACTACACTGGTCAGTGATGGCCCTTCTCCCAGCAAGACCAGTGTTTCTGCCTCTTGAATGAATCTCTCACTAAGAACTGCATCACCCTGTGCTTCAAAGCACTTGCATGAATTGGTAAAGTCAGGCTTCTTCTCCCAACTTTTGGGTTTTTAATTATGTGTGGCCACTACCTGCAATTATAGCAGCAACCTCCCTGTGTCAACCCATGTTTTCACAGAACATAACAGAGAATGAGATCAGGTATCAACATAATGCAAATGTCTGGCAGGCAGCATGCAGGCTTGTCAATATTGGTTTTGGACAGGGTATCTCATCTCTAACTGTGAACCATCTTGTATCATTCAGAGGAGACCTTGATCACAGCTCCCATGAGAGGGAGAATGTCCCAAAAAAAGCACAGCCTGTAAATTAATAAGAATGAAAAGAGAAATAGCATTTCCAAGAACATAACCTCCCAGCTACCTCACAGCTTGCAACACCCTTAACCCTAACCCGCCACACAATCAGTTGAGGGCTGCTTGAAAAAGAGCCAATAAGGCAGCCAAAAAGCAAGATGTTCTTGCTTGGAAAAACATATTCTGGTGTTTAGGGTTGGAATCTTGCTACCTTCTTATGGACCCCTTTTATGGCCTCAGCTGTTGACTTCCCTGTTAAGAGTAAACAGACAAGGATGAAGAGGAATAGCAGAGAAGTCCTAGCAACAGGAGGACAGAATATCAGGTCTATCCTGCAGTTACAATGTCTCCTCCATTTGAAAAAGCCAAGCCAGACATAAGAAACTGATGCAGTGAGGTCACCTCCCAACAGCCCTGGAATCAAATCCTGTGGGTTGTTTCCTCGCTGCACTGCGTGACACTTGAACATTGATTTATTTAAAACAAATGTAAAAATTCCTCTTTTTCAGTCAGGACACTTAAGAACAATAAACAATTAGTGAGTTCTTCCACAAGCAGTGGAATTAATCAGCCTGGTTTCCTACAGATCTATTTCAGATGACCCCTCGAGCTGCCAGTCTCAGTGGTTTCTGTCTGTTAGGGCAACAGGCAGCACAGGCTGGGGCTACCTTGAGACAGCTACATCTGTCTGATGACAAGCTGGCTTTACCTCTTCGGACAGGGCTGGGAAATCCTTTGCTGAGGACATGAGTAAGGACTGTGTCCTCACAGTAATGTTCAAGGAATGTAGAACAACATACTGTTTCTGAGACTCCTATCACTCTTAGAAGAACTTTCCAACAAATTTAAAAGTTTTGGGGCAAAAGAGCAAGAACTCCTCAGCAACAGGTAACATGACTGGAGATGTCCCAGCTGACTGGAGGACAAGTATATCAACACACTTCAAGGCAGCATGTGCCTCTGAAAGCATTGATGCAAAAGCTGGTGATTTAGTAAAAAACTGCAGGCCTATCTTAAGACTATACAATAACTTTTTTAATCCATCCCTCTTTAGAGAAATGAACTCACATCTGCTGTTTAAGAAAGAAAACATATACTTAGAAATGGAAAGTTCTGCTCAATGCATTTAATATCTAGGAGACTGCATAGGGTGTCCCTGTGAAATGAGAAGATAATCAAAACCAGGCAGCTCTGGTGACACAAAAAGCATCCTTCCCTCCTTGAATTTACTCCTATCATCTTTAGGGGAAACACCAACTAATGACAAATACGAAGAAATGTCCCAAAGACTGATGCTACTTAGAAAATTCTGTGCCACGTTGTAGTTTCTCTTTATTCTCCTGAAGCTGTGTTCTACATCATGTAAACGAGCCTAGCACAGTATTAAAAATTAAACATCAGGCACATTCACTTACAAGCAGTTATTCCAGCAAACATCTCAGCAAATCTAGGATCTCTCTCTTGGGAGAAGATAGCATCAGGCTTTTCCACAGACTTTCCACCCTCGTGAACATTAGCTGGTATACTTGGAACAGGCACCTGTTGAGATACAGAGCAAGATAATTCCCTCTGCCATATTTGACAAAAAGGAATTCAGGACAGTCACAATGTACTTTTAATTTTGCTGAAATCTACCATTGTTTTACATTTTAAATGATCAAAGGCACAAAAAGAAAAATCTGAGAAATTTCACCTGAGATAAGTCATAGGATGACAGTCCATCTCTTTGATGTACTTCGAGTTCTGCTTGTTGTTGCTGAAGTTGTCTGCAAGGGAGACAAAATTACTTTCTTAGAAAAACCAATTAAGATACAAAAAGGAACAGTCACGGTGTCCTGTTTTACACTCACAGTGAAACGACTCTCAGGTGATTTAGTAAATCCTTTCCTGTGAGATTCATCTGTTTTTACAGCTTTCTCATTGAGAAAACCTGCACCACAGGAATGCAACAGGGCACAGGAAGAATTTTGCTGTGATAGCCCAGAAATGTAGGAAGGTAAGTAATGGAGGGTGGAACACAATCCTATCAAGGATTTAAGATTTCACTATTCTTAATTCATTGTGTTCCTCATGTTAATGATGAATACACCAGACCCCTGCTCTGATTCTACTGAAGGAGACAGCAAGCTTGCTGGCACTTCAAGGTCTCAAGGAAGATGCCTAATAACAAAACACCTTGGCAGCTGCAGAGTTATCCAGATGTTTTGCACCTTCCATTAAGAGTTGCTTTCTGTTGCTCCGTCACAACAAGCAAGAAAACTTCTGTCCTGGGGATGCACAGGTGCAACACATCTCTGTGGGGCTCTTGGCTCAGTTAGCAAAGAAGATATAACCCCTCCAATCATGCTAAAGCTGAGAGATTAGGATAAGACTGGAGCTGGACTAACAAAATACTTGGATTTGGTTCTTGTAAACGATACTTGACAGTGCTCACAGTTTTTGTGTGTTTCTGGCCTCCTTCTGAAGGAAAAAATCACCCAACGAGCTGGAATTACACACCACGTGGGACTTTCCCCAGAAAGACACAATACTTGGACAGACAGGAATAGATGAGATTGTGCAAAACTGCAAGATCATGGATTTGAAACTCTGAAAAATTATAATATATTTTTAGCCACGGGTTAAATTTTAGTTTTTCATCCAAATCTTTTAGATTTTGAAATAGATTCAAATGCCAAGGGACTGAGAGACAAACTTGCAGACAAATTCAAATGACAAATTAGGCACAAACTGGTGGAAATGTGAGGAACCACTCAAACAAGCTACTGAAGTAAGTAACAGATTTTGCCATCCCTTGGTGCTTTCCAGAAGACACTTTGCGCATTTACTCTGCTCCATGGCAAATTGGACAAAAATCTGTGACCTGCAACAAACAGCAGGTTGGAGTAGATGACCAAAAGCCTTCTGAAGCCTTACACTGTGAGAACACATAATGCAGGGAATCACTTTTGTCCTAGGAGTAACATGCAAAAAATGCAGTCCTCCAGGTCAGTAGAGAGCCACGGATTTTCCATATTATTTTAGCTAACAGAAAATTCCTAAAAATTACCTCTGGAACGCAAAGACATTCTTTGTTCACAAGCATAAAATGCAGACTTTTCCAACAGAACTATGGGAGGTAATTTAATCATGGGGAATCTATGGGGAAGTTTCTAAATACCACCCCGTGGACAATAAACGCCCATTAAATCCCGTTGCTAACGTGAAAGCTAATTACACTGTTCCATTTGTTTTTATTACCACTGACTTTGTGCATGTGTCAATAAACAGCACATTAGGTCTCCTCTGTTCCTTATAAAGTATGTTTTCTTGATTCAGCCATATACATACAAATGAGCCAAACCAAACAGCACACTTACTCCTTATTTGTTTTGTAGGCACTTCTCTAACTCAGTGCTCCTTCACCCTTCTCTATCTTTCATTTCTAATACTCATTAAGCTGCAGTACAATATAAACACCACATTGTGCTAACAGCACTGAACTTTGGGAACAACCTCCCAAATCCATTTCCTATAAAAACCAAGTAGTTGCGTGTATCTTTACCGAACTCTGTGCAAGCTATGCTGCACTTAATTAGGATTGAAATGCAAGGCCAGTGCAGCATCTTCTGTTGTTGTTGGCTGCTACTGTATAAATAGTTTAAATGATGCTTGAAACCTGAAAGAAACTGTGCAGCAGAAACAGCAGCCAGCCAGGGAGAGCTGAGCACTGCTGTCGTGGGTGCTTCTGACCCTGCCATCTCACCAGCCCTTCTGCCTAAATAGCCAACACAGGCAGGTCCCTTCAGTCACCCACCTGCTGGACAGTAAAAATGATACAGAACTAGGGATTATTGACAGTTTTGGGCAAAACTCAAAGTGCCTTTATGAAACCTTGGTTTCATAAAGCTGCCCTTGGTTTGAATTTCAGTTTCACGTGTTCAGGGAGCAAATGACAGAGATTTCCTGGCTCTACAGGATACCCAACACAGCAAGTGAGGTATTGTCTGTGTCAAAAGAGGATCCTGTCTGTACTGAACTCACAGGTTCAGTATGAAACCAGGAAGGCCCTTGGCTTGAACAAGGAACAGTTCAGCAAACCTGAAGGCTTTGAAAGCGAATTCAAATTTACTTTAGCACATCTCTGTGGAGGAAAAAGGAAGATACTGTGAAAGTTGCTTCGACATTCAAGAGGATTTCAGACAAATTAAGTTCTCTCTATGAACACTGAAGTCACTGGTTCCCTTTCCAGGCATCAGAGCAACCAAAAAAAGATTTGAACTTTAAAATTAAGTCTGTGCAGTGGGACAGAAATAATACTACTGCATCCCTACCCAGCTATTTTTATGTAATACAGGCACATGTGCTTCCTGTGTCTGGTTTGGACAAAAGGGGAGTAGTAAAAGCCTCGGGGCTGTGGTTGTAAAATCCTCTTTCAGAAATTCTCTGTTTCTCCCTCTTTCAGCCTACAGCTTCAACTCACCCCTGTGAAAGGGTCTGGCTGACACCAGTGTCAGATAGACCACAGACAGCACAAGACCATAAGAAAGTAATACTCTACCACACTGCCACAGACCAAAATTTTATCAGGATAGTTGATCTCTTTAGTACTTCAGCCCATGAGAATCCACACCAGAAAGCACCTCTCCCACAAGCACGGGCTGATTCATCCAGCAGGCTGCTTCCAGCAGTGACCTGTGCCAGCTCATTCCAACACAAAGTCTTGAGGCTCACAACAACCACAGGATTCATAAATTCACACAGTGCAACACAGCACTTGGGGCTTCCAAAAATGAAACATCAGATATTCCACAAAGGTCAGAAAAAGATGTCTCTTCTTTATTTTGATGTATATACATATAAACATATATATAAGATCTTTATATAATCTGTCACCATGACATTATTCGATTCAAACACTGTTCTATCTGTATATTAAATAAATGCTGATGACAATTATCTTTTCTCTTTGGAAATCAAACAGTCCCAACTACACAGGAAGACGTGATCTAACAGAGGACTCTTCTTTTCAGCAGAACACAGCACAAATGCGAAATGTTAAATGCTTCATTTCTCCAGGAAGTTTCTCTTGGATGACTACATCCAACTGAAACTGAGAGAAGTTTTCTTTTCTTTTTTTTTTTGCAAGGAACTAAGTGAACATTTGAACCTAATGTTTCCTTATCCTTCTATACCAAAAGCAAGTTTGGACATTGGACTGTCTGAAGCTCCAAAGGAGTACCTTTATTTAAAAAAAAGGGGAAAAAAGAGAAACAAACAAAAAAGAAACAAAACAACCATACCAAGCCAACAAATAACAGTAAAAATCCATTAATCCCTCACAACTGGAACCATTACTGCCCTCTACAGTCTTCTGGGAAAATGAATTTAGAATTTCACGCTGAATTTTTAACCGCCTCAAACCTGTATTTTATGGGGCTGCCTAGGTTATCACAGTGACAGCCAAATCAAAATCTGTCTCTGTGCAGAACTGCCTTCACCTGGGCAGAGCAAGGCAGCCCTGCTTGGTCTCCATGGGAAGCACCTTGCTGGATCTGGAACACCTTCCATGGACACACAAGGATGGCCACGCACACCAGGGCTGGTGCCAAACCACCAGTCCCAGCAGGAGCTTAATGAGAAGTTGGAAATCACCAGCTACCATGACGTACAACTCCTCAGGGCAGCTAGGAAATCAGGAGTCAAAACATGACCCCAAACGTGCAAAACAAACAACAAAAAAAAGTAAAGCCAGAAACAGGCAGGAACAGCAGTACTTTACAGTAAGTCCTCTTAGGAAATCTGTCTGAGAACTGGGAGAGAACGGGGAAAAACAAAACCCATCTGAATAATGCATTCTTTCTACTATTCAAAAGCAAGAGTATAATGGGCTGCATCTTGCCCATTTCAGAACATTTTCAACATGACAGGAAAGAGGGAACATCCACTGTCAAAGTAGCAGCAGGCAACTTCCATATTAGGTCAGCATTTCTGGGTTGTTATTCAAACCTAGCAAGAGAGATGGAAGCAGAGCCAGGAGCTGGCACAGCCCTATTCATCACAGTGAGTGCTGTGGTGCCAAGCTGAACAGTATAGTGCAGGCTCAGAAAAAAACATTCCCAGAGTCAACACAACATAAGCCTCCAGCCCCCCTTTTTCATCCGTGGCCTCTTGGGAACAAAGCACAATTAAGCCAGACTGGGACAAACCTCAGAAGTCGTTTTTTACTTTGCAGGCCTGTTTTTGCATATACAAATTATTTGGAAAAGTATTACAGGACAGCAGAAATGTGGAAATATCTATTTTGATGCACAGAGCAGACGAGTTGTCTGATTTCAAGACACATTTGTCTGTTTTCAATGAGCTTAAGTATTCAGTTGAAGTCCAATTTTTTGGGTATGCAGAGAAAAAGAATGAGGAAAACAATTGTGATGCTGGGTTTCATGTGAACGCACAGCCCTTCCAGTCCAGGTATGTGCCATGTCCAAGGAAGCAACACAGGGAACTCACAGAGGCCTTCCAAGCTCCAATGCCAAAGGCCCAGGGGTTTGGTTTGCAGTGGAGCTCTGAGCAGGCATCTCCACCAGCAGACTGCTCGCTCAGCATTTCTGATATACGGTCTAACAGGCTGAGATCTCAAAACCAATAATTTCCTCTCAGCTAAAGACTTGGCAAAAAATCTCTTGTCAGACCAGAAGCAGATTTAGTCTTAGGAATAGATTAAGTTTATATTGGAAAAAAGAAACATTTATAAAAAAACCCACACTATAAAGCAGTCAAGGCCAGATTAGCTTCTGCCGTTACTGGCTGAGAACTCAGCAGGCTCCAAAAGCATCTCTGCTCAGTCCACAGAGATGAACCTCCACTACACTCTGAGAGTGACCTCCTCCTAAGAAACCAAAGGAAAGATTTTGGAAAATCTTAATTCAAAGACAGGATGATTTCATTTTCCTCTTAAGATAAGGAGCTGGATCATCCCCATATTTTGGGATATTCTATCAGATCTAAATTATCAGGAACCCTTCCCACTCAAATCTACTAGGGAATAATTTTGCCAGCTTCATTAGGTCATAAGAATAGACATAGCTTGAGCAGGAGAGCCCAGTACTACAGAATGGTATGATCACAATGAACATGGACATGGAATTTGCTTTTGGCTCAGGAGCCAGGCTAACCTTGCTCCAGGATCAGGACAGCTGTTGTGCTGCTGGAAGCTCTGCATTAGTTCAAGGCAGCCTGGACCAAGATCAATGGCCTTGTCTAATGACATAACAGATAAGTGACGTTTCCCCCCCAGTGCAGCCAGGCCCTGGATGCATCACAGGATAATGACACAGAAACAGCTACACTGGGAGATCTCCTGATGCAAAAAAAACCCATTACAGACTGCACTGTTAGAGAGAAACAGAGGTAACCACCAAAAAACTGGGATGTGCTTTACAGCAAAAAGCAACTCCCTCAAAACTATGGAGGTGAGCACCTGGAAAGGCACTTACTTTACATTAGTGTTGGTGCAGATGATGTATTCAATCTCATCAGAATAAGGATTCTGAAATGTGAAGCTGCTGGTTCTGATCAACATCCACTCCCGGTTTTTGGTACGAAAACGATACATCACAGACAGGACTTGACCTTTCAGCTTCACCACCTGCAAAGCCATTTGGAAAGGTTAATAAAAGGAGATTGCTACCTGCTGTGCAAATGAATAGTGAACAGCAGGAACTGGTATGTTTTAAACTGGAATTACAGAAAGCTATAGACACAGTGGAGGAATTCTTAACTTGAAGAGAATAAGCAAAATCCTGTCCATGTGTACAGCTATTTCCTTCAGAACAAAATCCTCATGCTTTGTCATTTAAAATGCCATTTTCAAGCCTGCTTATAAGAAGAATACAGATGCAAGACAATCATCAGGTCGTGCTGTTATCCCAATAGAGAAACTTTTAGAACGTTTTAATATGAAACACTTAACAAGAGACTGACAGAAACTAAATTGAGAATCTTTCAAATATTTACATGCAAACCATAAACCAATTACTGCAGCTAAAACAAAAGCCCACAGGAGAAGCCATTTTGAGGTTGACTGACTGCTTTTCTGCTTGGATACCCAGCTATATAATTAATATCTATGATGTATCAAATCACACACCAGCATCAAAATTTAGGATAATGCTTAAACACAACAGTGTTTGGTTTGTGGTTTTATTTTTTAGAAACCATCAGGGCTTGGTTCCATGTCCACCAAACACATTAAAGACTCTATAAGATAGCAAAGTGCTAACAAGAAACACTTGCTACTGGCTTTCAGAAGGAAAAAAGAGTGAGTCAGTGTGAGAACACCAATAAGCCACTGTCCATTTTGGTAGCATTAATGAAAACAGAAAGCAAATTCTTTACGTGCACAGCCTGTTTGTTTGTAACTATGAATTCATATGTCTGGGTTTGGTAGCTGAAGTTTTGTTCAAGTCAACAGCTGGGCACCAAGTGAAGATTAAAAAGCACCCAACTAAAGTACATTCAAGGTAATCCTCACACATTGGCACTGCAACTGCATTTCACGTGTAATCAAACAATCTGGGGTTAAACCAGAAGAAAGCTTTCATGGTTTTAAGTCATTCAGCTGGCACTTACGTGGCCTATCTCTGTTTATGTTTTACTACTTTTCAACCACTATCTCAGGGCTGACTCAAGGAAGGAAAGGGAAGGTCTACTGGAAATAAATGCCACATCTTGTGGATTCTTAATCCTTAACATCTGGAATTTACTTTTTATTGGCTATCTACAGCCTGTATTCACTAAAAGCAGAAGTGCCACTATTTACCCTCTGCCTTTATTGACAAGCAATTGTATTAAGAAAAATGTTCCAATCCTGTTTTTTTCAGAGGTTTGCACTTCAAATTAATCAACTGGATATAGAATTAAATGGAAAGAATGCAAATAGAAGACAGAACACAAACAGGAGACACAAAAACTTTAGCAAAGCCCAGAAAAGTTCAAAATCATACTAAAGTATTTGTAGGATTTTTCTGAGTTCACTGAGCAATGTTCTTTTATCAGCAATTTTCTACTACCACACCCAGGGCAGAAACCACAGAGCTGGTGTAAAAGTGTGCAATCTGAATAGTATCCTACTGGGTATCCAATAGCTGTATTCTGGACCCTTTGATATTAAACTCTATTTGTTTGTCTTAGACTTGAGACTATCTTATTCTGGCCTGACTTTTCCCACCCTGATGAATGAATTTATCTTACCAAGGAAGTAAAGCTCTGAGACAGATACTGGCCATGGACCAAAAATTGCAAACCCCTCCCTCCCTCCTCTGTTATGCACCAGCCTGGTTCTGATACTGTCAGCAAATTAGAAGTGTCAAGTTTTCAAGTTTTAGAAAAAAAAGAAAAGAAGAGTTTATTTGAAATCACAGTTACCATTTTAATTAAGAGATTTCTATGTCCAAACTAACAATAATAAAACAAACTGCAGCGATCTATTACCCTGAAATCTCGATTAAGCAAACACTGATTCTGTAATAATATATAAAGCACAGAGATCGCTGGTGGGAAAATCCTGAACTGGCTGAGAGAGCACACAAACAAACCAGCACAAAAAAATTCATGGCTAATGATTACACTTTACTTTCTTATATTCTTTGGAAATAAAAAACACCTGGTGCAAAGCTTAACTGTTTACTTCAGTCTTTTATTGCATGATGGGAATAACAGCCCCAATCACACTGCTACTGTACTGAACTAAAATACAACGAAAAAGGCATTGCCCACTAAAGAAACAGCACAGTATTTTCGTAGATTGGACATAGACTGAGTGAACAGGAACTTTCACATCTAACTGCATTTTTTCCTGCTGTCTTTCTGTATGACCTTGAGCAAATCATGTAGGTCCCTGATCAGCAACTCACTTATGCACAGCCTAGCAATGGGTAGTGCCAGTGGAGTCCCCAGCAGCCAAGTTCAGGACACACTGGCAGCCTCCCACTGATCTCCCTCCCAGGGAACACAGGGAGGGCACGGTCATTAACTGCAGTGTTCGTCAGCCAGCCCTGCTGAGAGCCAGGCAATCACTGGATGGATTCCCTGGAGATGGATGTTTGACATGCCATTATCCAGCAGCTCTCTGTCACTGTCTCTTGGACAGATGAGTGGAATCAATCATTTGGGCACCAGTGAAAAACAGCATATGTGTTCTCACTGCTCCTGCACCGCTGACGCGATCGGGCACCAGTTCAGGGAGCTGAACCAGCTGAAAGCTGAAAGATCCATGCAAAAGCAATTAGTCCCTCAGCCTTCCCAGCAAGTCCCTCTGTGCCAGCACCAAGGCAGCAAGAAGGGTGAGGAGGAGGTCAGGGAGGAGAGAAGAGGGGGAGCAGGACCTGACTCCTGGTGACAGGTACCCATCAGGTGCCTTCAGCTGCAGCATCACACCCCGGACCAAGGTGGGGCAGAGATTATGTCTGGGTGTGGTGATCTGTTTCAAGCATTGAACTCTCACAGCCTGGGCATCAACAGCTTGAATTTAAAAAGCCTTTGGCTGCTGTTTGAACTCAGTCTGTGCAAGGTACACTGAAGTGGAGGCACAGCTGGCCATGGGGCTGGTAGTCCCTGTTGAAGATGGTGAGAAACAGATCACAAGCACTGATATTTCACACTACCTCCAACACTTCTGCAGAGATCATAACCTCAGTTTCACAATCTGTTCTAGGGACACAGCATTTAGTTGTTTTTCCCAGAGAGGCTCTGTTTTACCATGCCATGCCTGAATAAACAGTTGGCTATACAAATTATTTAGAAGTCCCTTCATATCCACATTTCACAGCTGAAAATACATCTTAGCATCCAGCACAAGAAGGATCAACACAACTTGGTTGAGCTATTGGTTATTGTCAGAAAATCTGGAACCACTTAGATCAACTGAGGCTCAGTAATGGGTTAAACATCCTGTGGTGGGTGTTCTAGTGCAGCAGGAAAGGCACTGAAAAGCCCGGACAAAGAAGGCAGCTTGGGGAAAGCACTGCTACTGCATGACCCAGACCAAGCTGAAACAGTAAGCTCTACAATGGAATATATGGCATTGATGCAGCTGATGTAAATGTGGACCATTCCAAAAAGGAATTCAAATCATGAACTCTTTCTGTATGTTGTATTTCTTTTGTTACTTCCCTCTACATTTCAGTTCCTAGTAGGGGAAAAGGACCAAATTACTTGTTGATATACAGTGGTGTAACTCCATTAAAGTACCTGAAAAATCATGTCATCAATGCTAGCAGAGAACTAGGTTACAAACAATCCAGTGTCACAGAGGGATGTAATTACTTCTAAATCAACAGCCCATCTTGGAAGGTAAATACTTTTGGTTACCACTTAACATAGTGGCATCAAGACAGGCATCTGCAAAACAGGTCACTCTGTGCAGCAGACTCAATTTAAAAAAAAAAAAAAAACAAAATATAAAATCAGGTGATTTATTTCTGAAAATACTGTCAGCACATGCTGCAGTTTAAACCATCATTTATTATACAGCTTAACAGACTACTAACTGACCAACAAACTGCTTTGTATCTTGCCAGTCCTTCTGCATAGCAGAAAAAATACTTCGAACTGTAAAATAAAAACTACTTCTCTGGTCAAAATAGTAAAAAAAAAAAAAATAAACAAAGTGAGGAACAAAAGAGGCAGGATACAGCACCTGTTGGAAACTCTCTCGCAAATGGCTTTGATCTTCAGGATGGCAGAATTCTAAAATATCTTTCCCTAGAAGATCCTAGAATAAAACATAAAGCTGTGTAAAAAACCCAAACCACAAAACAAATCCATGTGCAGGCCTACAAGGAATCCTTGCAGACACAAGATCTACCACTTTTAATGGGACTACTCAGTTAATTGGGGATGAACCACACAAACAAGGTTTATGGGCACCATGTCCCATGTTTTTACAAAAGAGTTTAAGTGATTTTCTAACACCTGTGAATGGCGTCTTGAAAAGACTGACATCTGCTACTACAGCTCATTTTATGGCACTAATTTTTGTAAAAACAGTTATTCTTTAAAGCTATTTAAAATAAAAAAATACAAAAAAACAAATGAACAATAAATTATTTTTGCCTCTAAAGTGCAACTGTTGGGAGTTATCGGAAGGAGAGCTGTGGTTCATTTACTATTCTACTCAGTTCTGTACTAACCTCCTGCTCAGAGGAGCAGATGTAAGCCTAAAGGAAAATAGATGCTGTAAATTATGTTTGCTTACTATTCAATAGATTGGCAGTATCAAAGGTCTAGAGGACTAAAACTCTCCAAGCACTGTTAACTTTCTATCACAGAAATGTTTTCACTGGAAAGCTGTGCCATGTTCAGAGCACTTTGCTGTTAGAATTCTAATCAGATCTAAAGGTATAAGAAGATACCCAACAGAGAGGTGTGGACAGCATAGGAAAACAAACAGCATTTAGTGCACAATGTTTGAATCATCAGCTGCAAATACTTCATGTTTGCAAATGGAATTTTCTTCAGTAGCCTGGCCCATTCCCCACATTGGCAGTGGTCACAGACCTGGGGCTGGTAGCCAATGACGCTGATGCACCTTGGGTCCACGAAGGTGATGACTCCATCAGAATTGTGCCTGGACAAGAACTCCGTGGGGACCGACATGCCGTTCATGTCCATGCACACGGGAGAGCTGGTCACCTGGGAGCAAGCAAGTCCACACAACAGACACCTTAGGTCAAACTGGATTCCACAGCTAAAGAACAAAATCTGCTGGCAGATTGCTAACTACTGAAGGAAGTCACAAATAAAGCAACAGCACAGGTAAATGACAGAACAGCCTTTAGTCCAGTTTGCAGGGCAAAGATCTCACCTCATGGCAAGTATCTAGGCTTAACAGCACAGCAGAAAAACAAACACACCAGAAGCTCCCAAGAAGGAGAGATATAATAAGGATGTAAGTCCAGCTGGATTCATTTCACTCTGCAGCACATCAGGCATCGTGGTTCCTATTTTGTCAACCAAGAATGAGACCTGCAGAGGACAATGCAGTCCACCCATTTTAGGGCAGGAAGTAGTCAACTCACTTTCTGTAGCCATATCCAACAGAACTGCTCAGACTAAACAATCATGTTTCAGGTGACATGAACCTCACCTGAAACACCCACAGAACCTGAACAAAGTCCTCCTGAGGCTGAGGTAGGGGATATTAGGCCAGCAAGTGGCTGCTCATAATGAAAAACACAGTTCTCTAAATGTTTCTCAAATCTCACCAGAGAGAACAATGCATTTATAGCTCTCTGCCTGAAATCTGTGCTATCAGGCCACTTCATATCCATTCCTTCCTACTGGAGCTACAAATGAGTCCATCGGTTTTCTTACAACTTCCAGAACTATCTCTGCTAACAAGGCCCCAGTGCAAAATGAGCAAAATCTCATTTTTTTTGCTGACTTGGAGCTGATGAGCCAGTTAACTGTGTGCAAGATTTCAACTTGCTGTTACAGAACAAGAGTTTTTAATTTGTGCCCCCCGACTCCTTTGTAATTTAGCTTACCACAGAGCATCCTCCTGCCCTCCTCACATACCCCAACAGCTCTTCTAATGTAACAGATATTTTGGCACCCCACACAATACTAATGTGATTTGCTTGGAAATAATTTTTTTTTGGAAGCTGTAACATATGAATCCCCACAACTTCCTTCTTTCCGTTAGTGGAATATATTACTCTTGATTACAACAGCATGATTATTCTAAAAACCATCCTGCCATACTTCTGTAGCTCTGCCATGGCCATGGATACCCACTCTGCACAAGGGCTTACACTTGCAGGCTGTTCACCTCAGGTAAGATGGGTTTGGCACCTGTGAAAGGGTCATTCCACCTTGTCAGGAGGAGTGACACCCTCCTAGCAGATGGCAGTGAGTGCAGGCCAACAGGAGATCAGGCAAGAGGCTCAAACACCTTCACCCATGGCAGAATTCCCAGACCAGGAAGATAAAAATTAGCCTCCCTGCTGCAGTGAAGGAGATTCACCACGACTGTTTTAGCTCCTGCTCTGAACTCTGGTCAGCACTGAATAAAGAAAGGAAATGCACTACAACGATTGCAAGCTTCTGCACAAAAAAAGAAGTTAAATTTTATTCTCCCAGTGCCTTCAGCTGACATCTCATCTGAATGCACAACACAACACACACTGAGAATAAAGCTATGATTTCTGAAGCGCCTCTTGACTACTTTATCTTTAGCATTTTCAGAATAACTCCTGCAATCACAGTTTTTCAAGTAGCTGATTAGCCAGAGAGAGAATGAATGGAAAAATGGCAGGGAGCATATCATTGGCTTTGGGAGCCACTTTAACCCAGCATCTGCAGCACCTGTACTGCCACATTTCTCACTATCTACAAAATCCCAGCCCTACACACCCTAAAGAATGGCAGGTCTGCACACACTCACCTTCAGGAGCATCTTTCCTGTTGTCACGGGATTAAATACACCTATGCACCAAAATCACAGTTTTATTTTAATCTGTTGACATGTTCTAAACAAGTCACCGACTGCACAGACATCAAGGTACTTTACAAATTGGAGGCATGTTAAAAGTTACAGACTAGTAGCAAAACATTATGCAAATCTTTTACAACTAAACCAGAACAGTGATCAGAAATAGTTTGTCTAAGGAAAGACTGGCATTACCTGAAGCCTTCCTATTGCCACGAGGCAGTATTTACTACCTTGTCCCACATCAGCATCTTCTTCTGGTATAGTCATTCCTGGAGTAAAATATAACACATACTGTTATAATTAGGAAATTGGGATAAACAGAGATGCTGCTGTCCTGGCTCTATACTTGCCTAGCTGTTCTAAAATAGACAAAACAACCTTATTTTATTCTCTAGGATTCAGCAATTATTTCTGGGTTCAGATCAGATGATCCTTCTCAGTTCTGCTCAATCCTACACACTTCACATGTATACACAGTACCACAGCAGTAAATTTGGCTGCTGAAGACAAAGCAGACACTAAAATTCCATTCTACACTGAGATGGACAGTGACATTTCCATGAGTGATGCCCCACAGCATGTCATGGAACCATGGGGTCACTTAAAAAGGCCAGTGAATGCACACTATGTTCAGTTTTCTTTGTGAATAATATTTTATAATGAGCCTTAAAAACAAGGCACAGCCTAAATTAATCACTAATTTTGTGCTCATATTTATAACAGCTGGTTTTGCTTTTTTCTATAATGGACTAAACCTGCGTCATTACGTTGAAAGACTGAAAAAACGCGGATGCTTTGCTAAGAGTGCTTGTTCCAGTTGTGCAACAGGAGTAACTCCTATAAACACAGGAATAATTTCAAAATATACATGTGTACTATTTTCCATCTCAGTGTTTCACAAATAGAACATTCAGATTAGCACTGTTTACTTGCTTGTTGGCTAAGCCTTTAGTGAAGGCTGTTTCCCAACCCCAGTTTTGAGATAGCAATTTCGTATAAAACACTTGAAAAGAACATCTTCCAAGAGTGACACCACTGACTTATTTTAAGTGATCTGTAAACTCTTTCACAAGCATTTTTAAGGAATTCAGTCATAACAGGCAGTGAATCCTTTAAGAAGCACTTAAAAGTATTAACGAAATTAATTGCAAAGCAGCTACCAATTCTGAAACAACGGCCACTTTACTCTCTAAATTTATAATCCCCAATGTAAGTCAATCTTTGGACAGTGCAGAGGAAGAGCACACCACTTTCTTAAGTGACATCTCTGATAAATGACTAAAAATGCTGCTGAATGGAGTAATTTCTGAGGATGTTATTTTGTATCAAAATAGTTGAATCTTATCTGACAATCAGTTTCCAAGTAGCACTATATAGGTATTTTTTGGTCCTCATCGAACTATATAACAAAATAAAATAAAATATACAAAGTATGAAAGAAAAGCCCCCAATGTTTTTGTATGATATATTCAAACTTGTTCAGCAATTAATTTCACAACATTATTTGCAGCCCCCAACTGATAATCAGAATTTTATCAAGGGGTCTTGAGAGCTTTACCAAGGAGGAGCATTACTGTCCCATCTAACAAATGCTGTTTTAAAGAAGTAACTCAAGGCATTGTAGTTGGATAACCTTAACCAAAAGATCCCTTTTGAATGGAGTTTTCCATTTGAGAAGGACAAATTTAAAGTAGATTCCCTTGACTTCAAAAGCTTTTCCAATCATTCCCTTAGTGGCACAGACTATTGCAAAGGACAACAAAGATACAGCTGGATGGCTTCCACTTTGCATAATCTTTTTTCTCTTTCAACAATGCTTTCCTTTTTAGGAACTTGGTCCATGCTTGCTACTGCTCAAATAAAATCAAAGAAAATCAAAGTAACATAAACAACCTCCAAAATTAAGTCTAGCTAAGAAACATTATTTCTGATGTTTCTCTGTTGACAAAGGGAGGCTGTTGTTCTAATTTTAATCTTTTTTTTTTCCCTCCTTTTTCCCAAGATGGATTACATTTGGTCTGTATAGCACATTGGAAAATGTATTAGTTGGGTTATCCCACAAGACACTCTATGAATAAAACCCAATCTGCCTGGAATTAATCAATACATGACCCAGTGGATTGCTAACCCCTTCCTACAGTGCCTAGAAGAAAAAATATGACAAAATGAGTGTCTGCTTCTCTGCAGTGTAGGTGCTATTACTGCATCCATTCCATAGAGAGAAATTATTTTCTTTATTTTTCAGCTGATATTTCCAAAGATTCAACTCTGGGTGAGTTAATATGGGAGGGTGCATTTGTAGATGACATTTACTTTTGCTTCAGCACATTTCCTATTGAACACACTTGAATATGGACAGCTAAATAAAGATGTGCACTGCACTTAATACCAGTTTGTCCAGCTCTTAACATTATGCAATATTGCTCCTTAACATCACCAAGCACCATCATTATCTTCCAAAAAAGTTCTAGGAGCCTGGAGGAAAGCAGCCATGAAACTGATCTTTAGGGGGCATCAACAAAATAAACACCCTTCAGTTACTCACATTCTTTATGTGTAACTCTGCAAGAGGGTTTATTTCTCAACACCAAACATACACTCCACTCAAATAATAAACACAGTGCTGTGCTTCCTCGAGTTCACATCAACAATTGGCAAAGCTGAGCTGCAACTGAGCATCACAAATAGAATGCTGTGCCGTCAGAGGTTATATTTAATTTCCAAGTGTCCTTTATACCAGCAAACAGTTTCCCACAGGGCAACAGAATGTGTTTGTGTGGACATAAGGAACTCTTTAGTTTTCCCAATGAGCTTCCAGTTGGCTCTAACAACAGAAAAGCTTCATTTTCTGCCTTCCCTCTCTACTCTTCTGCCCCATATTTTCTGTGAGACACAGAGCAGCATTACTAAAGTTATGGTTTTATTTCATTACAGTGGAAAAAAAAAATTTATAATTCTTTAGAAAGAAGGAATTTAAGTGTCCAGTGGTCCCCTGCAATCCCCTGTTAATGCTTGTCTCCATCAGAACCTTTTCTGATAGCCAATTGCCTGGGGATGGAACTGCATTGTGTGACTTTATCTCCTGCACAAAACAATGGAAAAAAGGCTTTCACAAAAAAGGCTGTGGATAGCATACCAAAGATAAAAATCTTGTGAAAAATCCCAATAAAAATTAAATTTGTCTTTCTTACAAAAAAAAAAAAAAAAAAAGCCTTAAAAATGACAGTACCACAAGGAATATTCAAGCAGCTATTTTGTTTTGTATTGGAAGAGGGAGTACTTTGCACAAACGTCCAGATTCTGGCCAAAACTTTAAAATAACCTAAGAGCTTTGGCATGCTGTGGTTAAGATGTTACCGTAAGTCTGACTTGGAAGACTAAAATGTTTCTTTTCTAACTAAAGAGAAATAAAAGATTACAACATGATCTGAATTTAACATAATTCTAGGACTTTTTATTTGAAGTATTTGAAATATGTATCTATGTAAGTCTTTTCTTCACTATATGCTTTTCTGCAGATCCTGGCTTTGATTTACAGAAAACTACCAACATCCTGACAGACTTTATCTTCTCTCTCCACCAAATCTTATGGCATGAAAAAAAGGCAAAACAAACCTATTAGGAAAATATCATATGGACCACAGAAGACTCATTTCCTTCCAGGAATGAGATACTCAGAGGGGAAAAAAACACAGAAAAAAAGCAAGTCTTGCTTAAATTGAAAATGGGAAAAAAATTCAGGAGAAGGTCAGCACTTCTCAGTTTTATGCCCGGTTATGAACTTGAAGCTGAAGTCTGGGCTAAGGATCAGTTCTATCTGTGCTGCTTCACTGGAAGAGAGGGACAAAGGCTGAAATTGCTTCTCAAGCCGTTTCAAACAAGGAGTCCTTCTACCTCATTCAAAATAACCCAGCACTACACTCTTATTATTTAACCAAACACACAACATGACTGGCTGGAACATCCATCTGAAATATCTGACTCCTTTTTCCTTTGACTTCTACACCAAGTTTACCCTGATTACTTGAGGCCAACATATAATTCGTGGGGATATAAGTGTGTAGGTATCATATGCTGGGTTTTGCTCTGAACCTTAATTTTACCTGTCTCTTTCAGACACAATGGAGGCAAATGAACAGACCATTAACAAACACAGCCTGAAGAGAGGGTGAGGCATGATGCTCCCTGTGTTTCTGCTCCTATTTCTCAGTGAGAAAAGGGGCTAAAGACAGTCTGCCAGTACATGAGCCTTGCTGCTCCATACAAGTGAGAAAAACCACAAAGGTGGGCTGGATGTGCAAAAGGGTTTTCCTGCTGACCACAGACCTGAGCCATAACAAGAGCTGTCTGTAGCTTATTTGTTTTCACCTGTTTGAAGTGCTTAGGTTACTTCAGATTTGCACAGACTCCTCACTGCAGCAGCACCGTCAAACAGTCTATCACATTAATAATGATCACAGAGCAGTTCTTCCCTTGATATTTCTGTATCAACACTGAATGTTTTATTCAATGTGGGACTAAAAAAATTACACACTGGCCACAGACAGTGCAATTCAACCCAGAAAGAGAAAATACCAAGTGCTAAACAAATGAGACCAAGTACAGATCACAGGCATTTGATAATATTTGTTCTTCTGTTTATGAGAGAATGCTTTGTGTTGTATACTAGCTACATAATGCACATGCCACATTGCATGCTTTGAAAGAAAAGGATCTGGAGTTTATATTAGAGCATCCACTTGGCAATTGAAAAATAAATGAAAATTATTTTTTCAACCACTGAATTTTTAAACAGCTGTGATTTGGCACAAGTTCATTTCTCCCCAAGAATCCAGAGAGGATGCAGAACTGGCTGATTTGGACAAAGTAATTTTATTACAGGGCAGAGAAGCCTTAGCAAATTCCATTACTGCTGTAGTTATCTCATTTTCTTTGCAGATTACGGTTGAATTACCACTGGAAATGAGAACAAAATGCACTGACATTGTCACTTATTTACTCAAACATATAGGGGAACAATTCAGCCCATGGATATTCCCATTCAGCTTTGAAATACATGACAATCACCAACACAAAGTGGGGAAGACTGGGGGGGGCAAATAAACACTCATGACAAAGGCCCCAGTTCAGTACTATGTGCCCTGAAAAAGGCACTCAGACATGACTAATATGAGTAACAATTTGGCTAGTTACATAAAAGACCACTGAAATTCCACACAAGGCTGTCAAAATCAAAAAAACATCCCTTAGGATTGTGCTACAGTTTGGAGACATTAACATTGTGAAGGAGCACTGGGATATCATAAAGGAGCACCATGTGATTTTGAGGAATGGAGTAATAGAAATGGGGTGAAATCCAACATTACTAAATGCATAAGCATGCACATGGGGAATAGTAACAGTCATAAGCTGGAGCAACAGAAATAGGATGGAACTTGGTATTACTAATCGAAACATCACAATTGAAAAAGATCTGCAATTGACAATTGAGAAAAGGCAGTGTGGTTTATAAATCTATCAGGTGACTTAGGATGCCTGCAGGATGCAGCACACAAAAGAGAAGGATGCTGTATCCTACAGTGCCAGGCAAGACAGGAAATACTTTACAGGAAATCCAGTACAACAATCTCATCTGAAACAAGAATGTATAGTGTCAAGAATGTATGTATACCTGCACTTTGAGAAATGAAAACATGAAAAAATGCAGAGAAAAGTCACAAGGATAAACAGAATGCATTGTGATAATGGAAAGTAGAAGTGGGCAGGATTGTCTTTGCAAAGTCCAACCTGACAGGATATAACCTCCTGGAAATGCACCAGAACATTGGAGAGAGACAGAAGCACAAGGCAGGAAAACTCCCACTTGATTTTCAATGAAATAGAAACTTACCATAAAGTAATGAGGACTGAAAATTAAAGAGTTTGTTTGGCTTGGGAAAGCAGTGAGGTTTCAGAAGAGCTGAGATGGGGAAAAGACCTCACTAACACCAACTGGGGTTTGCACTGTGATTGATACCTGGCCACTGGGCACTCAAAGATCCAGAAGATCCTTTAATCCCATGCTCCTGCACTGCTGGCTGCTGTCCTGCAGATGTGTGGCTGAAGGGCACACACTGCTGACACTGGAACCTGGTGCTGACTTGAGTTCATGCATCTGCAGCTCTGCAAACACTCCTGATGAGTCACATCTCTTTAAACATCCCATAATATGCAGCAAGCTTGTGATTCAAGCTAAGCAAGGAGCTGAAAGGAATCTTATTTAACCTAAACCTTCCTGAGGAGACATCCCGTATATAAAGGCTGAACTCAATTATGTTTGGAATTACCAACAGAAAAGTAAATCTCTTTGTGGAAGAAAACAAACCAGAAAAAAATATCCATTTTCAGAGCACTTTACACACACTGTGCTTTCACTCTTTTGAGATAGAAGCAAAATTGAAACATCTTCACTCCTATTAAATGCTATTAGCAATAAGAGGGGAAGTTTTTCTCTGCTTCTGAAACTGCACTTCAGCAGAAAACCAAGTTTGCATGCTGATGTCTGCACACCACTGCACAGACTTGGTACAAACCACCTCTTAGCACTCATAATCCCTGGAGAAATGTGATTTATGGCTGTGGTGTATGACCACAAAAGGGCAGGACAGCTCCTGGTTTGATTCATGCCAGCAGGCGCTGTCACACTGCAAACAAACTCTTCAACTCCTGCAAACACCAAGGTCAACTAACCCCACTCATAACGAGGTCTGGATGAGCTCCACTGTCTCCTCTTTGAATTTTTCAAACGTAAGTATTCCCATATGTAAAAGTGAGTTCCAGCAGGTAAATGTTTTTCTCTGTAGATCAAAGCGATATGCCAAGACTTGATTCCCAGAAAAACAGTCTCAAAACAGAATTTATCACAAATACTGAACATTCTCGAGAAACATCATCACTGTGAACACCCATGTGCCTAAACTGAAATGACACATTTTCATACATAGGTGCTTGCAAATCAGTACTTCAGTATAAAAGCATAAACTGGTGTTTTCTAGAGGTAAACATTTTCCATCCACCTTCTTAAAATTAGGTAATTTTTATGCTGGTTTATCAGATTGAAAACTTTTGGCCCCAGTTGCTGGAATTCTGCATTGCTGACAATTCCTACAGTTGCTCTGTGACAATGGAATTGAGAAGAGAGTCATATGGAAAAACAGGGATGTCCTGAGTAACAACAGCTGATTTCTTGTTATCAAAAGCTTCTCAAGGCAAGATTTCACTGGTTACCCCACTAAAATTCTCCCTGTTTTTCTAGCAGCAAGGAAACCTGAGCCAGGTTTTCAGCTGTCCTGCCCACCTTCCACGAGGGATACACACCTGCTGGTGGCCAAGCCTTGATATAGCCAGTGCAATGGACAACAGCATACTGTGCTTCACCTTCCTTCACTGGGCCCAGGCCATTCCTAAATGAACAAGCAACACAAAAATATCACATTGAGTGACATACAGAATAGCTTTACACTTTCAAACTATGACTACTAATGATTTACCAGTATTTCTAAGTCATGTTGGAAACAACCAAGAGTCAAGCTAGAGTTCTGAACATTGCCAGCACCATCATGTTGCTATTCTAGCTGTACCTGTTTTCTGTAAAATCTCTCTGAGAAAGATAATGAAGATTAATTCAGAGAGGGAGCTGGTGTAAGACAAAGAGTTTGAGTGACATGTGCAAAGAGATCTTGTTTATAAAAAGATCCACCACAGGTGAATTTAGAGAGTTCTCCTCTCCTCAGACCCAGGGCTTTCAAGCAGGGCCAGGTAACACTCCTGGAGTGGGCACTAACCAAGCCAGTGGCAATTGAGAGTACTTAAGGTAACTACAGCTGCTTTGTGGTAAATTAAGTAATAGTACCTGTATCTTTTTCTCATGGTGGTTATTCTGTTCAGAGGTAAATGATCCAGAGGAGCATTTCCACACCTAAAAATAAATTAATATTTTAAAGGGCTCAAATACATACGATGAAAATGCATTCTGAGATCTTTATTACCCTATATAAGTAGTTAATAATGGATACTCAATTCTGGTCGAAAAGTTGTATATTATTAATGTTTTCTTAGAACATGCTGCTTTCTCAGACTGAGCCTTTTAGATGTGCTACAAATATTTATTTTAGAAAAATAGAAGAGACTAGAAAAAGATTCCCTTCCCCACTCCCCCAACCTAAAGACTATTTGAAATTGATATCATCCCAAGGGTGGCTAAAAAATAGACACACTTCCAAATGTCAAAAAACCAAGGGTGAGTACTGGAGAAAAATATGTCAGGCCCCCAAATATCCATGCAAACCAATCTCAGTGGTCCTACAGCTTCCCTGGACAAAAAAATTCCACTACCATACACCAGCTATAATGTCAGTAGACATTAAGATAATGTTTGCAAGATCAAACTATTTGCACTGTCAAGTAACTTTGTTTAACACTTGTTCATGTGTATTTTGTGATATTTATAAGTATGCCTAACTGTATCATTTCAACAAGTCATCTGAAGTTGAGTAAATAGTTTGAAGGGTAAAAGCAGTTCATTTTCAAAGGAAAAATAATAACAATAATGAAAGAAGCAATCACAAGGAAAGTTCACATTATTTGAGGTTCATTCTTCCCAAAAGGTTTTCTTTTTATTTCTTTATTTTTTTTTTCTTATCAGTCACTGCCAAGGACAAGGAACGAAAAATTAAAATAAGATTTAGAAATACAAAAACAGTGGGGTTACTGGCATATGTAAAATCACTCTCATGCACTGGAGTTTACAGAATCAGGGTGCTAGGAAATAACTGCAATCCGAATTGTTTTGAAAGCTGGGGAACAACTGCAAACAGGACACTAGGCCTGGTTTTCTCTGCACAAACAAGTCCTCCTAACATGATGTGCAGCTTGGAGGAAGAAAAAGCAGCATTCCCAGTTCTGCTCTGCCAGGCTGCATTTCTTTCCTCCCAGTTAAGGGGGAGAAGGTTCTGCAGCTCTGAAGTCTGATCTTGCAGGTATAAAGTATAGAAACACCTTTTAAAGGCACCCAAGAGCCACATATTCAGCATCCTCACAGAACTGGAAAAAATCCACCACGTAACCAAAGCATGGGCATCTGTACTTTATTATGTCAAATATTTTGCTTTGTGTGTTTCATTCTATAATGAATTTTGCATTTGCTGTTTTCAGCATATATACTGGACATAGCCTACAGATGCAATTATGGACTTTCCCCTCCTAACCACACAGACAGCAATTTTTTGCAATAGCAACAGGCATTTTAGCCTCTTAGCACTAAAACAAGAGAAGTGCTCACAAGCCCCAATAAAAAACACTGGGTGGACAAATCTGTTTAAAGAAGCCCAAACAATGCAGGCGAAGTTGAAAAATTGCAAATTAAAAACCCTCTAACAATTACTCATTTATCTAGCATCAGCCAGCTGACATCTGGTTAATTCATACCAGGCTTAGGTTAATTCCTACACAGCTGGCAAGTGTGCAAATGAATTCCAGTTTATCTTCAAGATTCTTTTAATATTATTGGTTTGCTGAAAAAATACACAGAGCTGGGCTTTCATTACACTTGCGAAAGCTTTGTTCCCAAAGTATCAATTTGAATAATTTTACTAGAAAAGACAATGACTAACATTCCAGGGATGAAACTGTCATGAAGGTCTCTGGAAAAAGCAACCTGCACCCCATACTGACAACTACTACACAAATAACTATTTGCCATTAACTGTAAAGGAAGACTGGTTTCAGTTTTATCCCAGTTCCAAAAGCAAGCATTCTAAAAATGCTTAATGGGACTGTGTCATTACAGCACTGGTTTTTAATCAAGATCAAATGAGTTCAACACAATGTCTGAAGTCTAATCTGAGACTGGACTGGAAGCATTTTGGAATACAAGGTCGATGCATACCTCATCCTGCAAATGAAGGAGCGCCTGGATCCCATGCACATCCTCATTGAGGACTGCTGACCCTCCTTCTTTACTGTCCCAGTCTTCAAGTCCAGGATTCGTCCTAGAAATGACAGGGAGAGCAACAGGTGTTCAGTATATAAATTTAATTCCATTTACTAAAAACTGAGATAGCAAGAAGTTCATGAGTTGAATGCCATTAGTCCAGTTAGGGGAAAAACACCAACAAAAAAATCTTGATCCTGGTCTCACAGGGGAGGATCAGTTATGTGCTGGTTTAACTAATAACTTCAACAAAGCTGACTCTGAGTCCCAAGAGTGATGGCTCTTTTCTTGGTTGGCCCAAGACCAACTTCCAGGGCACAGTCACATGCTGGGAAGCAAACAAGACAATGACAGCAGGTATAGCTGTTGACTTGATCAGCTGGCTCCACTCTTTACCAGAAGTGTGGATAAAGCAACATTTATCAATCCTTGACAGCTGCTCCTCTTTCCCTGTGCTTGTGCCTACCCAGAACACTCTCACCACAGCACCACCTCACAGTCAGAGCTGTCAGGATGGTGAGATGCATGTAAGACCAAACTTTTCTCCTTGATGATGAGATACAGGATTGGTCACAAAAGAATTGGCACTTGTGATGGGGCCCTTTCAAAGCTGATAAAAAACTTACATGTTAAGAGCATTTCTGAAGTTAATTTTCAGTTGGATCAGTGAGATGATCTGATTCACAAATCCATGCAAGATCCAGGGCAGGACCCAGGCCCCTACAACCCTCAGGAAGACACCACACAGGCACACCTCAGAAAAGGGACAACAGCTACTAAATCAACTCAAGAGAGGACAGCACAGAGGGAGTAGCAAAGGTAGGAAAATGGTAACAGATTAATTTTCTCATTTAGAACAGAAGACTGATTACTTCAGTCAGGTTCAGATCAGTGACTGCAGTACACTGGGTATCACTCACAATCCTTCTGCTTATCATCAAAGAAATAATGGAATGGATTTTCACATTTACAGCTCATGTGCTAAGAGATGACTACAAAATCTAGCACAGAGTAGAAACGAATCACTGGCCCAGATCCACAATGCTCAAGGGCTGGATGAAGCCACAAAAGTGACATTGGGCAAAAGAAATGCAGTGAACAGCTGCCAGGCAATTAAATGACAGCCACCAGTGCTGACAACACATGGCCATGAGCAAACCCACATGTTTAGGGTGGGTATCTCTCAATAACTGAAACTACATAAGCCTAGGTCTTCACTGTGATATAACTAGCCAGGTTTACAGCAATATAAAGTACCTCTTCTGTCTGTACTAAATGAAAAAACCATACAGAACACATTCAAAGTCTCCCTCACCAGACTGACCTAAAAGTCTCTGTCCAAAAATTAAGTTCTGAAACAAACCTACTGCCAAACACTAAGTTCAGAATTACACTATCTCTAAATAATTATTATCATCCATGAATTGGAATGAAATAATTACATAATAGTTTAACGTTTTAGATAAGAAACTAGGCACTAGCCTTTTACTTTTAAGGTGTATTCCAGATATCTCCTTCTGGAGGAAAGCCGCCCCTTCCAAAAGAAGGTCAGATATCATTTGGTGTCTCTCCAAGGTATATCTCAGATGGTTAAGAAGTTAGCAAGCCTGGGAACAACTCCTAAATGTGCTTCAAGTCAAAGGACTGGGCACATGGTATATGACTCATGTGTGAGCTGGGAAGAACTCAATCACATCATATTTCCCAGCTCAGTTGTGCTGACTCTATGATGTAAGATGGATCTGAAGTTCAAACACACTTCCCTTCCCTGCATCAAACAGTCTGACTGTCTCATTTTCTATAGCCAAAGTCACAGTCTACTTCCTCATCCCTTCAGACTAATTAAGACAATTTAGAGAAATAAAATACCATCAGGCAGGAGGCAAACCGTTTCACAAATGAAGGCAATACATGAGAAAGCAAATAAAGACAGAATATATGTGCAGGACCCATGGCTGTCCATGGGAGTGTGCCAGTCAAATCAAACCACTGAAAGCAATTTTCTCTCAGGGCACAATAACTTTGTCTTATACATAAACAAAAGTAGTTTTCTGTGCAATTTTTTCATTCCAATATAAATTCTTGAAGAGACACTAATATTTATCAAAAAGCAGTGACAGTAAATGTAACTCAAACAGCTAACTGAAATTCCTCTGTTTTTATCATCCAAGAGCATTTATTGAAAAAAAAAAAGGTATTTCACAATTACATGGTCACTAAGTCTAAAACTGCTGACACATGTTCCTTTGGCATGTCTGGAACCCCCAATAACAAAAGCCAGAGTTTTTAAATTTAGCTTTATGTTTGGCAATGTCTTTGAAATATGTACCAGAAAACAAATAGTCTAAATTTTGCCCTGACTTACAAAATCACTGCAGGGGGTACGTGAGTCAGAGAAAATGTTTGGTGTACTGATACTGTGACAAAGCTCTGTCAACAGCTTGTTTCAATCGTGCATGTGTCAACCATGCAGAGCTCTAGCAATACACTACAGATTTTGATAAACAACAAGCAGTTCGTGTGTCATGTTATTAGAAGGTTATGATCAAATTATATTAAAAGAGGAAGAATTATAGATTAATAGACTAAATCAAGCAAACTGGCATAAATTGCACCTCAGAGTCACACAGGCAGCTCAGTTCAAGGAGGTGGCATATCCTGATGAGAGCTCTGACACAGAACCATAAAATATTCCTATCTCTGTGTATTCCTGCATCCTCAGTGATAAATGCTAATTTAGGTTCCTCCACAGGACAAACATGAAGTACGTCTGATGTTAAAGCTGGCAATTATATTCTTATTAACAAGAAATATTCCAGGATGCTCTGACAACTGCTGTTAACTGAGCAGTGCATGTGTGTATATTTTTAACTTCTAGTTTCTTCAGAAGAGCAGTTTAACAGCCCAGTGCCACCACCAGCTGGATCCCTTCTGAGCTTCCCCATAAACTGGTAATTGCATGCAGTTCATTTTCGTGTTAAACTTTTCCCCTCTCCAGCTCCAGACACAACCCTGGGATACAGCAAGTGCAGGAGCACTACTGTGACTGACACTGCTGTCTTACTGCCCTGTACAGCAGCTGCACAACTCAGAGGAAACCAGAGTTTGCTGTGCTGAGAAGGAGAAAGCAAACAAATGAGCACAATGCTGATTAAAACCGGCACATAAATCTCTCTGGCTGGTCTGGGTATAATTGATAATTTGCTGAAATCTCCCCATCCAGAAGGCAGTATTGCTTCAACCTGTAATAAACCAGTTGTTCTCTGAGCAGGAAACCACCATGTGATCCAGGAGCCTGATGTCAGCTCCTGTGACAGGAAAGGGCTGGCACACAGGGACATGGAGATGAGGACAATGGGCAAATTCATTATTTGGGTAAAATTTGAGAAGCCATATAAAGCTCTTTCCACTAGACAGATAAGTTGGTAACAGATTCAAGTACTGAGGACACATGTTAGAAATATTCCCTGCAGGCTGTTTTCAAAATGCTCTACAAACATTCTTAGGATGATCAAGGGGGCAAATGTTCATCTTGGCACTCATGTGCCCCTTGCGTGTGCAAACAGCGACCGGATTAAGCACAAACCTTCCCCTTTTGGATCTCCAATTGCTACTGAGAATGTTCAAACTTGTTTTCTGTGCTTGCAATGTTTTGAGATGAAGCTAAGCCAAGGATTGGCCTGGATCTACTGAAGTTCATGGGGTTTCAAATCTGGGAGTTTGGCTCAAATCCACTTGCACACAATAGCACCAGCCTGTTAGAAAATTTGTTCCTCCACGTTTATGCAATGCATGCTAAGGTTTATAGCCTGGTAATCAAACACAGTCTGTTCTTTTTTACTTTTTCCAGTTCTTTTTTTTCGGTGGATTCAAAACTCCATAAACTTAAACACCTAATTCTACCAACAAATGCTTTCTCTGCTGGATTTCCAGTTCCTAAGAATCCTACAGTCTGTAACCAGAAAGAAGGGTTGTTACACCAGGGCATTCTTCTGCAAACATTTCAGTGCAAGTTGAAATGGCTGTGTCTAAAACAACCATACAGTGCTCACATCCAGTCTGAAGCACGGAAACACCCAGCTGACATCTTGGAAGATGTTTGTTTTGGCCTCATGCACAAAAATACTGTTGGCAAACTACATGATACAATTTTCCATTTCCCTCTAACTCATCAGTAGATGGACTTTGTACTGCACAGAATCATGGACCTGAGAAGGAAACAGTCTGAATTAACACATGAATTCTCACCTTGCTCTCAATACCTTCAGCAACCCAGCAAGTTTCACCTTTTACATGATAATGTCCTGTCTTACAAAGAAAAAGTTAAGATATTTCATAATTATTCTCAGCCACCAATTGTCCACATATTTTTTTCCAGGCAAAATAAAATAAAGGATAAACTAAGTTTGGTTTGGACAAGATAACAAAAGATGACTTTGTGCTCATCAAAAATACTCCACAGGCTGCTCAAGGAAGACAAACAGAACACAGGAATACTGCACCCAAAAATCCTTATGAAAACTAAAACCATCTTTATCTCACTATAAAACCGGAAAAAGCAAGACAAGGGTGGAGAAAAACAAGAGGAAATAATTAAAAATAAAAACAAAGTGATGGTCAAGGTACTGTTGCTGCTGAACACAGCTCCAAATGTAAGCTCACCCTCAAACTAAAGGGTCAGAGAACAAAGGATTTCTGTGGTGATGCTCTGTATTAGTACATTAAGCGTTAGAAATTAGCAGCAAAGCTCAGCTTAAAGACCTTTGAGTGTTCTACAATTTGTAGGGAATCAAGATACAGGTCACTGTTTGGGATAAATACTCAAGTTCAAGAAAACAAGGTGAAACTTCTTGAAATATGCACTGACTACACTAAGCATTCAGCTTTATGCAGACTGAGGTGCTCAGCTAGAGTTTCTCTTGAAAACAACAGATGCATTACAAATACATATACAAAATGTCTCCAATAAGATTAAATAGCCTAAATATGATCAATTTATACTAAATTACTCTTGATAAAACTTATGCCAGAGCAATTATTGTGCATTAATTCAACAATTAAAACAAAACAAAAAAAATTTACAATACGCAGTCTTACAACTGTAAGGGATACAATTTTATCTTGTTTTTAATGCAGCTCAGCAAAGGCGTTAAGCCCTATTAAGTGTAATAAATATACATCCACCCTGTGGATCCCAACATAAAAAAGAACATGTGTTCTGTGTTACAAACACATTAAGCATCACAACTGCTATGCAAACACAGTAGTCGAAGATTCTCCTTCCAGGAACTCACATTTATATTAAAACATTATTATATTATTAAGAATAAGCTTGCAATATACAAATTAAAAAAAGAAACAAAAAAAACCCCCAAAAAACATGGACAGTCTTTTTCATAGCATTGTGGGGTTTATTATTACATAAAAACCAGGCTCATAAAAGCAAAGACTTATCTACCACGCACATACACACATCAGATACACACCTAACAACACAATCCTAACAACTGTACTGACAAAAAGTGCATCTCTCTGCCCCCTCATTGAGAGGAAAGCAGCACACAATCAATAGGAATAGCCTGGATACCCAAAACACAGGTGAACTGAGGACCATCCTAACTCAAAGTTACAAACTAAGGACAGAACCACATGACTGGCAGCAGTCACCCAGTGCACCCCAAAGCAGCACTGATTCCACAGCCTGCCTCTCTCACTCACATCAAGGTTGCAGTGTAGCTCCCAAGGCAGTGCCCACTACCTTGCTGTTCACTGTGACATCCCTCCTCCATATTCGCTGATGAGCTCATGGTCTGTTCTCCAGACTATCTCCCTGTGGTGCAGGAGCCCCTGGGTTCTGCTTGAAAGGTGTCTGGTAGCACAGCCTTTATGGACATAATCACCACCCCAGCCCTGGCTCACAGGAAACTCAGCACGTGGCAGGGGGTGAGAGGTGCCAATGAGGACAACAACGGACGCACTCCTATCATGTGGAGATGGCTGACACAATCTATCTTCCATGATATGAAAATCATGATCCTATCAGAAGTTTCGAGGAGCAGGAAGCACTGCACGTGGGAACAAGGTCTCCCCATGCTCACTTCTCACTTTTGCTTCCCAGCTGGCCTGACTGTACAGAGAGGATGGGACCTGCACACATGGGACTGCACCCTACCAGCTTCGTCTATAGCAGCACAACATTTATACCTCTCTCCTCCGCCATACAGGATTTTGTGCCCTGGCAAATTCTCCACAAGAACGAAGCCAAGGGGACATTGCTATATTAATATCCTTTGAGAATACAGTAGCACTGTAAAATCAGTCAGCCTCACATAACCTGGAACAACATCAGAGACCACACAGGACTTCCCAGCTGTGATTATACTGCACACATACCAACCAAGAAGCTCGTGGGATGGCAGGGATAAAATGCAGTTGCTCTTGCTTCAAAGCTGGCACTGCCTTCCACCCAAATGTTATGAGACTGCTTCAGCTCTCCCAGGCTGGGGCTTCCCTGCCCTCATGTGCTTGTTTCATCCTGCAGCAGGAAGCAGCACCACAGCCTGACCCCAGTGCACACACCACTACATTGCAAAGCACTGCTAAGACACTGATAAATAAATGTATCGACATACAAGATAAGTAACTGGCTTGGAGCACATATTTGCTGTTAGCAGACATCACAGCCATGTTCACAGGACTTCTACGCTTTTATTTTAAGGATGAGGACACTGAAGCCCAAAGAAATAATTTCCCCTGCCTGCAGTGGAGATGCAGGTAGGAACAAGGTCCAAGCTTGTATGAGCAATCTGAGTCCTCAACATGCCGTAGCTGTAGATAAAAATAATAATATAATGCTCAGTGATTCTCAGAGAGACTTTTTATAAGGGCATAGAGTGAAAGAGAGAATGGTCTTAGGCTGAAGAAGTGCAGGTTTAGATTAGATATTAAGGAGAAATTCTTCACTCTGAGGATGGCGAGGGCCTGGCAGAGGTTGCCCAGAGAAGTTTTGGATGTCCCTCCTCTGGGACATGTTCAAGGCCAGGTTGGATGGAGCTCTGAGAAACTTGGTCTAGTGGAAGGGGGCGTGAAACGAGATGATCTTTCAGGTCCTTTCCAACCACAACTATTCCATGATTATAAATATAAACCATCAAAGCTCACTCTCCTCACTAGACCAGAATCTCAGGGGGATTATTTGAACCTTTCTAAATATGTTAAGGTTTACATCATCTAATTGCAAAAGGCGTTGTATAAGCATTAGAGTCAAGTTATGACATTCCTACAATAGAATGAAGAGTTGATCCAATCAACAGCAAAGTTAAAAAATTTAAAAAAGAAGTCATGCAATTGAAATGCACCTATTTTAAAATATCTGTCTGTTCCCTACTTACAGCTGGAGACACTGACCCACAAAGCGGGAATTGAAAAGCTTTCTCACCCCCTCTTGTTTTTCAATAAGAAACCCCTCATGTTACACATTTTTTTGCTCAATACAACTTATTATTATAAAAGCTCATGAGGCCAAAAGGTCCCTGCTGTGCCTGCCTTCGTGTTTGACTAACCAGCCTGCACCATGTCATTCTCCACAGTGCTGGGCAAGTATGCATCATCTTAATTAAATTAAAAAGAAAACTGTGGGCTTTTGAGCCTTGCTCTTCAGTTAATTTTGAGTGACTATCTGAAGGGATACTGTTACAGATCACATGCAAGTCTCTCTGCTGATGGACCTGGAAAAACTGGACATAAAACCAGAGCAAATAATTCAAAGCATATGTTGAAAGTCGAGTTGTAACACAAAAAAATCCCAAAAAACCAACCCGTAAAACATTTTCACTGAATGTATTTTGAACTCTCAAGAATGGTTACCTTAAGTATGGGACACATTCAGCATACTAAATGGAATAGCTTATAGAAACCCACACGAATGTGTAAGCTCTCTCTAGACATAAACACACATTTGTGACCTCTGCAGATACTTTCAGGCTCAGTCCCTAAACAAGGACGTGACAAAGTTCACGATTCCCTGATCCGCGCAGAAGGGGTAGCCCTTCTGTTACAAATATCAGATGTATTTGAAGAAAAGACTGATTTGGAGAAAACAATCATACTAAGGGCTGCCAGTGATCCTGGCAGCTCCTCAAAAGACAGCTCCTCAAAAGACAGCTCCTCAAAAGACAGTTGGACTTCCTGTAACCAGAAAAAGGATGGAAAACCCCAGAAACTACAAAGGACCATCAGCAGATACTCCCAGGACAGGACAGCTATCCAAAATAACACTGAAATACGCAATTTATTCTTTTACCATTCACAGCTGCATAATAAATCAATACATAAAGGTTGTAAGTAGCTTTTAAATTAACCTATTTGTTTCACTTGAATGCTCAGCAAGAAGCTTTACTGAAAAGCCCTTTTGCCAAAAAAGCTTCAGCTCCTGGCATTCTATGCTATTTGTACTTCATTATCAAACTCAAGTAACTGGGATTTATGCTTTATTAGTAGATACTAGTATAGTCTGGTTCTAAAATCTGGCTGTGGAGACACACCGTGGAATAGTTCATTAGAGGAAATAAATAATGACCACAAGATGACCTTGTAAGATATTTTGCTGTGGACAGAATTAAATTTAAAACCATGAGAAGGGAAAGAGAGGGAGGACAAAAAGGCCCAAGAATGCTGTCTGGTTGTTTTTATAGGCTACTTCTTTAGTTCAACTAAAATAAGGTGTGTAGGGCAAAAGATCACTATAGGTTTTCATTCTCTTTTTGAAGACTCCAAACACTCACAAATCACACACAAAAGTCTACACACTAGGAAAATACAAAGAAGAATGTTTGATGATCTAAGTTCACACCTGAGGGACTACAATAAAACAGACCAAACTACAGAACACTGCCCATGAGCCATGTTCCCACTCTGGTTATGTGCTGCCCCACGGGAGGCTTTTCCCCCCACACAGCTCCTGCAGGGTATCAGTGAGGAGCAAGTGGGAGCCGTGGTCTCAGTGAGCTGGTGGGAGGCCAGGGAAGGAGCAAAGACCAAGAAGTTCTGCCTTTGCTGCCACAGAGCTGAGCCTCAGCTATGGATGGAGAGACAACAGCAGCATGGGATAAATCAATTAGTCCCCTTTTGAAGCAGGTGGACACTCAGGTGGAACACTACTACACACAAGGCACCCCTCCTCCCTGTGCCTCCCTAGGCTGCTGCTACAGCTCAGCACGAATAATAATATATTTCAGTGCCTCGTACTGACTTCACTGAGACAACACAACGTTCAATTGGGGCTGAAGGAAAAACTCCTGCTCCACAGGGCAGATGTTAAGGCTGCATTCTCCCAGCATCTGTTGCCATCGAAGCACTGAAGCACCTGAGAGGGTTGCAAGCAGGGCCAGTGCCAAAACCCTCCAAGAGGCACTCTTGGACTGTTTTATTGCCAATATGTTAAGCAAAGAAACTTTTCAGGTATTTGCAAAACATCAGTATATTTGAAAGGGTTAAAAAACCCCACTAACTCCATCTATCTCCTCATGTTCAACAAAACAGAGCAGGTTGAACAAATATTGAACATTGAAGAAGTACCCACCACCCCTGAAACCCAGCAAGAGAAAATGATCCAGTCCAACATCTGTGATAACAGACCCAAGTATGTGGCAGCTTCCAAGTGGGAAACTCAAGGTGAAGATTGAACAGAAATAGCAACCACAAAACCCACTTGCACATGCATGTCCAAACACCTGAAAATTCACCCTAAAAGCATTCCCTAATGTTAATCAGGTGTAGTAAGTTTGTCTCAAAAGTACGAGGCTACAGTTGTTTCCTTATTTCAGTAAAAGCATGTACTGACCTCTTTAAACCACCATTATAATTACCGAAGTAATTTTTAAAAAATGCAACTTATTATCACTGGTTTTCCTTCCAGTACTATCCACCCAAATGGAATGTGTCAGCAGCAGGGAGACCACTGGGCCACTGTGTTTGTGTAGGAGTTGCTTTTGAACTGTTTTATACATAGTTGGCTTCTCCCAACATCTGAGATTTTTTTCCCCCCAGAAACAGTTCTAGAGACCAAAGGAAAACAAAATTCTCTTGGAATGTTTGAGAGATTAAATGTACCATACATTTAAAATATGGTCATTTGAACATACCAAATTTTTGAGAGCAGACTGTGTTTTTCCTTATTTCTGTGTTGCTGTCTAGTGTGTCAAAGGGCAGGAATGGCACTCTAGGATGCCCTACAGTCACAGGATGTTTCCTACTGCACCAATTCATTTACTTGCAGACAGAATGGGGATGGAAGAAGCAGGACATTCATTTCCTCCGTTCTACATATACAAAACCTGCCAGCTGAACAGACTAAAGCCGAAAATCCGGAAATTCCTATGCTTGGCACTGCCCAAGTTCTAAGGCCATCTCTGTCTGGCACTGTGACCTTCCTGCTATGAGAACAAACAGTCCACAAGAATGTGGGCAGGTTTTTTTCTTTGGAACAACAGCACAGCAATGGGCTGGTGGGGATGGAAAGTCTCACATGTGAAACATCCTCTTGACTCTCCGCAATGCCAGTGGGACCACATAACTTCACTGAAAAACAGGTATCACATGATGATGGGGTAGTTGTCAACAACAAGGCAAATCTCTTTCCAGATTTCACACTTAAAAGACAAAAGATGCCTTGCCAAAATGGGCTTTTTCTACAGTAAAAAGAGACTGGAACCTGAAATATTCTGTTCACGTGGATCACTCATGTATATTCTATACATGGCAGTATGTTTCAAGAATTGTTCCTTCTTTTTCAGGGCAACCACAGCGTTGAAGCATCTATTTTTAAAAAAATCTCTCTGTTACCTTCCATTGCAGGTACAATAATCCTGACACAGCTGCCTCCAGCCTCCACCCTTTCACAGAATAAAGTGGGGGCTGTGTGGGTATGTGTGGGTGGGTGGAAAATCCCATAAAATACTGAGTCAAGTCTTGGACAGTTCTACCAAGACATAAAAGAATTCAGGACATATCATGTCTATGGAAACTTTCTCTCCTCCCCATCCTACCAGCTTTGCTGTGTGTTGTTTACTGGGTGCCTGCTCATCTTCCCTCTACAGGCTGTGATGCTGCATGGGCATTCAGTGAAAACAACTTATGAGGAACCTCTGCTTATCCTGGGATAAAAAGCACAAATAGCTATTAACTCTCTCTATAAACAAAGTATTATACAACTCATTCCCTACCTGCCCAGGGGCAACAGTCTTACTAAGTCAGTTACCCTGTACTAAGATTTTAAAATCGAAAATACTGAGATCTGGTTTTAATTCTCTGTTCTCTGACTTCCTAATCTGCTGGGCTGGGCACGTTTCAGAGACAGATGGTTCTGTAGGGTTCATGTACTTAAAAGAGCTCACAGACAGAAGTAAAAAA